>MU377026.1:0-179947 GCA_022495195.1 Xylaria digitata
ATAACGCTTATTATAAACTTAGTTTTATTAAAGTTTTATATATTTTTATTTATAACGTTATATTAAAGTTTTATATGCGTAAAACGTTTAAACTATGCGTTTATTATTTTAAAATTTTTGTATAAAGCTTTTTAAAAGTTATATTTATATGTATAACACTGTTTAAGCTTTAAATAACGTTTAATAAAATTGTTTGCTTAAAGCTTGTTAACAACAATAATATTATATAACTTTTAAAAAAAATTAGCTATATTTTTAATATTATAAAAGCTAAAAACATATTTTTAGTTATTTAAGTTAATAATGTATTTAAAAAGCATATTTTTTTTAATTAAATTAAAAACATGCAAATTAACACATGTTTTAACTTTAATAGTTCGTTTATTTATTTTATTACATAATGTTATATAAAAAATATTATAAATTTTATAAGCGCGTTAAACTAAAATAATTTTTGCTTTTTAATTTAATTTTAATATTAAGTTGTTAAAAAATTATTACGTAAAAAAATAATAGTGTACACGTTAAATAAAAAAGTAGGCAACTTGTTTAAATAAACAACTTGCTTATAAACTACGTTATATTATATTATATTTAACTTTAAAAAACTTTTTAAACGTAACATATACTTTAATATATTTAATAGCAATTATAATACATTTAATAGCCAGTTATAAAGCTTTTATAAGGACTCACAAGCTTTCTCCAAGTTAAAAAAACTATATTATAAGGAAGGCTTGTAGATTTCGGAAGCCTTTTGAACCTACTATAATTTACGCTACAATATGAAGCAAAATGGCATCCATAACAAACCCTGGCCCGAATGATTTGCATTGCACAGGCTTTTCGTGTATATAATGTGTAAGACTTACAGTGTTTTAGAAAGACATACCGTGCCTAAGTCTGTCTCGCCAGGTGTTGTTAGGTACTACCTCAGAGCAGACTCAGGTGAGTAGGTGTAAGGTAACCTGGGTATCGTCGCATCACCGCTAATATACGCCACAAATGATGTCTGATTACTACAGATTTCTTCTAGAAGAGAGATAATGAGAGTCCGTGGTCACAAGCTGATCACCCGCTCCCTACGGGATCCCTACCACTCCCAAACAACCGCCAGTCGGGTTGTACACTACTATCTACTTAATATATGGTAGACGATGTCACCCCAAAAGTATGGGGTTGGGGTTGGGGCTGGGATTGGGGTTGTCCAAACTCGCTTAGGTATTACCTACCTACTCTAGTGTACCTGTAGGCTGTATATTATCAATCAGGCATTCATCTACACTACCGATACCATTCTATAGAAGTACCGAACCCGCAGACAGCTCAGCCCACGAGGGTCGGCTGGCATTCCCCAGACTCTCTCCGTAATATCTTCGCTGTCAGCATGAGACGACATTTACGTTGTGGCTACGATCTTAGCTCGCTCGGTAAGTTCCGAGACGAAACCCCCGAGATCAAGTTGACGCCTGACCAGATCCCAATTCATCCTTCCTGCTTCATTTCTATCACCGCCCAGCCCAGGCCATATTGCAGCCCAACGCAGGACCTAATGCGGTTTGAGATACTGGTAGTCAACTGATGCATCAATGGAATACATGCGATGCTAGACTGCTACATGTATCATTAGCCGTTTTTCAGTGTACTAATGATGCCGACTCTTTCACTTTTACGTCATATGTCAGCTCGGAGGATAGGGAATTGGAGAAATCTAGAGGAGTGTTGCCATAAGCTAAAAATAACCAAAGAACTGCGATATTGATGGCAACGTAGCCTCGGGTACAACAACCCCGTGCGAGGCCACATGAACGAACAACCAGCAATGGCATGCAGGCGAGGCTTAATCGTATCACCTAAGAGCAACGATCCGTCCACGTGAGCCTTAACGCTGGTGTGCGCATCCATCTGCATGCAATGGTCTAAGTCAGCATCGTGTTCGTGCGCACGAGGGTCCTGGAGTAGTGCTGCGTCATTGTGGAACAAAAGCGGCACTCAGTCACAGACATATTAAGGGATGTTGCTAGGGGCAGCAAGGAAACCATGAGCCGATTAATTCTACCTGCACAAACAGATGACCATCTCGTATCATGTTTGTCCAGGCCTTGGGTCGCAAACGGCGTAACCGAATCCGTGAGAGGCTTCGAGTTTTCTTTTGAGGGTTTTTTTTTAAATGGCTGGCCCCTTAGGTATGCCGGATAATACCTCAGGGTCGTTCGAAACATTCTGCTGGACCCGAACTGAACCGGGAAAAGGGGGGCCCACACATCTCCGGGAGGATTCTTACTACTAAGAGGGCATAATATCAACTCGCATTCCGTCACTAATGGCCAATGAGCTTCAGGTAACATCAAGACTTCTTGTTGGGGTTTGCCGAAATTATAACATACGGACAGCTAATAGGAAACGAAGATATTCATGCTACGATGCAACAAAACAAACCGGACCGATACGACTTAGACTAATCGAACCCGGCTCTTCTAGGAGACGTTATGCAGGCCTACTCATTTCAGGTCTCCATGCTCACATCATTGGGAAGACGAGGCTACGCCAGACCCCAGCCACCAAAGAAAAAAATAAGGGAAGTAGGTATCTAGTGCCTCTAGGGCGGTACACTTGCTCACATGTCCGTTTTCGTGATCTTGATTTTGTGCCGTGAAAACCCTACCGAGAAGTCTAGATAGTAAGTATTCCTTACAGGTCTATTGTTGCACTCAATTTCTCCTGATCGTATTACAATATTTGCAGCAAAATGAAGCTTTGGGACTACATAGTCTAGGTGCTAGATGGCTAGCCGCGGACTAGGAGCCATGTGCCCTCCACATTTTTGCCCACGAAGGCTAATGGAACCACAAAGACTCGTGGAGTTTTGACCTCATATGAAAGCTAGACAGACCCCCACGCTCGCGAACTCCGTCCTCATTATATAGCAATTCGCCGATTTTAACCACCGCTAATATTTTGACCCCCACGTTGCTCTAATATCTCTCCATCGCTCCCCCATACATTTCCTTTCGTTTCTATTCCTCTCTTTATCGAGCGGTTTAATAGATACTCCTAACAAGTTAACCTTTTGCTCGGTAGGCAAAACTTGTGGTTGCCGTCTCGCCTAATAGATGAAGAAGACCTTCCCTCCCGGCAAATACGCGGGGGGAGACCAGCTTCTCCGTAAATGTTTTTTCCGCCAACGACATGGCTCCCTGACTGCCCTACCTGACGATGGATACCCGTCTGATTGGATTTGTGGGCCAAGAGGGTATCCCGGATCAGCGGGTAGGGCGCTGTTATTTCTACCTACTGCAAGTCGGACGATGCTGAAAAGCGAGTCACAAAATGATGATGCCTACACTTCAGTGTTTCTATGGGCAACACACATCGTTACACGACACTTATATGCTACCTACATAGTAGATGAAAGCTTCCCTAATAACTTAGTCAGCAGCCCAGTACCCGGTAACCGCGCATAATAGAGTTGGTACATGCAAGATGGAATCCAGCTCGGTAGATACTGTAGTATATGTACATGCAAGACAGGTACCAAACGAGCGAAGTTGTCTAACTCTAAGCTACAACATTCCTAGGCCACTTAGACTCCACGCTATATTATATACCACATACGGAGACGGCTGATTGGCTCAGAGTCTCTAGAAATTACCTTGTTTGACATTCTTGACGGGTCATTTTTCGTCCTTAGCGTCTGCTGGGCCGTCCCAGCATAACTCTGCACCTTTTGTCATGGGCCATGGGCTAGGGTCATTTCGCCGGGTCCCCCATATCTCTCATTAATCAAGCTGGGCCTTGTACATCTCATCTTGCATGCGGTGAACAGGGCCGGCTTCACTTGCCGACAATAAATCTGACTATAGTACTTATAGTAGCTAGGCGCGAGCTCATTGTCGTCTTCACGAATGTCCCATCCCCCAGACTAAACCCTGGCCCCTACATATGCTCACCTACTTATATAGTGACCACATCCTGGCTGGCATGACGTGCTGATTCCTGTCCCTTTCTTTCATTCTCTATCACTTGTCTATACTACTCGATTAACTACTTCCCAGTGATTTTTCCCATCTCAACTGGCATTGCAAACCCTAGTTTCCCTAGTCCGTGGAAGGCAGTTTAGTTACCACGCTGAGGCTAAGGGTAGCACCAGGTAAGTACCCTAATAAAACCGGAGCCCAGCGTGATTATTTCGTATCTAACACCTCAGGCGGTTCTTCTCTTGGGCTTTCTATCATAATCTACGACGTCTAGAAACAGGGGCATCACAAGCCTTCCCGGTGAATGCTATCTTAAAACACTCCGGTCTCAGTAGCCGGGGACGTTCTATCAGCTAATCCTATGTCATCTACGATGGACCCCCTCGGGCCAAACCCACAGCCCATTGACGCTCCGGTTACGTCAAGCAATACTATTGCAAATGTCGGTGGCCAGCAAGCACCACATCACATCTGGCTTGTTACGGGCCCTGCTGGCTGTGGCAAAACAACCGTTGCTCAACACCTATCCGAGTCTCTAAAACTACCATATCTAGAGGGTGATGCGGTAGGTTTAATTCCGACGTGGCCCTGAGCACCAGTCGCTTATCATGCTGACCTCACCGCCTTCATAGTTCCATCCTGCAGCAAATATAGAAAAAATGGCTAACGGGATCCCGCTGACGGACGCTGATCGCTGGGACTGGCTCACACTCCTGCGTGAGGAATCCCTCAAACAACTAGCATTGGGGGCTGATGGTGTGGTATTAACATGTTCGGCACTGAAGCGGAAGTATCGGGACGTCATCCGAGTAGCCCCTTACTTCTCCCATGATGTTTTACTTCACTTCATTTACCTCCATGCACCAGAACCTGTGCTTCTCAAGCGTGTCGGGCTGAGGCAGGGGCACTACATGGGAGCCAACATGGTGCGAAGCCAATTTGAGATCCTGGAACCACCAACCGCAGAGGAGACGGACGTGATCAGCATCGACGTGAGCGGCCCTATCTCAGGGGTGCTCAATACGGCGCTGAGCCAGGCCACGAATAAGATAAACCAAGGCGTTTGATTACCTGGAAAACAACAAAATGGTTAGATAGATAGGTGGTACGCATGTATGCACGCACGCACGCACGCGTCGTACGGGGACTGCAGGCTGCAGGCTGCCCGCGACTAGGGATCGCTACCGCATTGGGGCGGCGGCGTGACTTCTACCACGTGAGCATACGGCCGAATCCGGTACAGTTGCATTTTCATTCAGGTGCGTGGGCATTGGCATCAGAAAGCTTGGTGGTGTTTGGGTCACTGTTATCAAGGATCTCGTTACGAAAACGCGAAAACTAGCGAGGGGAGTTCAGTACTTTATTTTTATTTTTTTTATAAATTTTTTTATCGTTATTTTACGCCGGGACTCAGTCAAAGCGAACACGGAAATGTCCTAGACTAGGATAGATAGGGCAATATCATTGCTTTTTCCTCCTCCACATCCATATGAAGCCGCCTGATACTCTACACCCCGTGCCAGGATCGTCGAGTCGGGCCTACTAGGCAGCAGCACAAGAAAGCTCATGTAAATGACGGTAACGGTTTTTTCGGTGTGAGAGCCACTCACGTCTTCAAGCCTTCCGGAGCTTTCTCCGGCCAATCGAATGCTAGTATCCCTTCGTTTTCAGGCGTCTTCGGGTATCTTCACGTTACATTGCTTTCTTGTTCGAGCTTACACCAGGTACTATGTATGTCCACCATGCATGGGGACCGCCATTGTTTCTTTTCTCACCTCAGGCCGCCGCCACGTCTAGCACCGTGCATGGCTCTTAGATCCCTACCTAGCAGTTTCTCGGGTCCTCTCGTACGTTCCGCGGGAGATTTGATTCGATGCACATCTCGTACTAGACAGGCTGAACTTTACTAGGACTGCACGTCTAACTCCCGAAGCACCACGACAACCACATTGGATTCCTACTGATAATCTATACCTGTTGGTCATATTCATGCGTGCTACCTATTCCTAAACTGGGTGCTGTAGAGTCGCATTCTAAGGCTCCGGAACCGGTAAGAAAGTCCCAATTCCACTCACATTGCATGAGCCCCCGGCCGTTATCCCAGCCTTGGGACCACTTTTTCCATAATATCGTAGGCCGTCCTAGACTAGGCTAAGGTCATGTTCTACGGTCAGCACCTGCGAGTGTTCGAATACAGTAACCCCTTTGCTGGGAGGGCTGACATCCTTCTAGCTCACACCCAACTCACCGTAGGTGCAGGATCATACTGTCGGGCTCCTCCATAGTTTGCCTAACGACTTCGGCGGCCCGAGCCATAGTTGCCCCATCGATGACACGGTGATCAGCGCTCCAGCTGAAGTTGCACACCTGCTTCTTGACCACCTTGTCATCCTTATCGAATGCGGGGACCGTGCGCATTCGCCCAATGCCTAATATCGCCACCTCCTTCTCAACAATGACTGGTGATAGGTAGGTTCCTCCTATATTACCAATGTTGGACACGGTGATTGTTCCTCCACTCAAATCTTGCACTGACAGCTTCCCGACTGCCGCTCGAGACTGCAGACTTGCCAACTCGCTTGCGATAGACAGCACATTCTTCACTCCCACGTTCTTGATTACTGGCACAAGGAGGCCTATTGGTGTATCCATCGCCACGCCAATATTGTGTTGACTGCGGTAGACTAGCGTAGGCCTGGATGTTCCGGGATCGACATCTACACGTGCGTTGAGCATCGGGTATTGGTAAAGAGCAAGCGATACTGCTTTGATAATAAAGGGGAGATAAGACAACTTTGATATCTCTCCTCCTTTCGCCACCTGTAATAATACCTTGTTCAACCGCTGTCGCAACTCATACAGCTGGGAGAAATCGATCTCATCGGCATATAAAAAGTGTGGTATGCTCAAAGACCGAGTCATAATTTTGAACATTTGTTGTTGGGTATTAGTTAGGGTTACGGGGGTCTCCGTTTGCTTCTCGGCATCACTAAATGCTGCCGATGGTGTTTCGATTGTCGTCCTGGCGGGTTGGATGACCTGCTTGCTGGAATCGCGGGCTTCAACGAACTTGTATATGTCTTCTTTTAACACTCTACCACCCTTCCCCGTTCCGACGACGTCGGTTATCTCCACGTTTACCTCTTTACATAGATGGCGCACCGCGGGAGTTGCCAGCGATGCATATCTACCTTTCTCATAAGGCGGAGACTGAGGTGATATCTCTTCGGGTAACGGCGTGCTTGTCGAGCCCTGCTCAGTACTTTTCTCCTCAGATGGCCGACTTAATAATTCCTTATTCAATGGCTCTGAAGCACCATCTTTCGAGGGCACCGGAGCCGTCAAGGCATCCAAGTCCTCTTTCTTGGCATCGCCTACTATATCAATATCCACAAATGGCTTCCCAACTTTGGCCATTTCTCCCGCATCATAGTATAATTTCTTGACGACACCGGTGAAGCGACTTGTTATCTCGACGGAGGCTTTGTCGCTTTGGACTTCGCACAGTGGCGAAAACTCCTCGACTCTGGCTTCTGGCTCGACAAACCATTGTATGATTTCGCATTCGACAATACCTAGGAGGACGTTTAAGCCTGTGCCGTCGTCACTGCAAATAGATACCTCATACCTTCGCCAATATCAGCCAGAAGGACCGGCTTAATAGCCTGCATCCTCCTTGTAGAGTGTAAGTCCCTAACGGTAGCTACATAATAAGCCCCGCGCATCTGGGGATCCGCCGTTCGAGCTATCCCTTGGCAAGTCCGCCATTGACGGCACAAAGTACGAGAGCCACGCCGTAAAAACATTATAAGTATCTCTGGACGAGAAAAAAAATACTATATCGTATCTAATGAATTATAAAAAGTAGAAAACATACGGTGAACTGCATCCCTAGAAATGCGGGAAGTAAAAGAAGGGAATGATTGCTGCTGACCTCCTTCCCCCACATTCGCCCGTTTATAGCCGGTATCTGGGGAAGCCGACGTTGGCCGTGCAGAAGCCGCTCCATGGGGTCTTATCTACCACACTACCTAGGCTATGCCTGGCACCATACTAACAGCATTGACCACCTTTTGGAACGGTCCCTTCGTGATGTTAAAAACGATGAGAGGATATTTTCAGAAAGGACTACAAGACCTAAAATTATTATATAATTTATGACGTATTGAAATTTCCGCATCATGAGCTCTTTTTTTTAGTTTAAACGTGTGAGGAAATCCCAGCTAACTCATTGACAACCATTAAGAAAATAACGTAGAGAGCAGGAATAGGAAGGCGTTACGACTTGAGAGACATACAACTTTGGCTAAGGATGTGCCCAGGCATCGATATGGGCGATGCCTGAGAACACTGTGATAGCCAAGTTGATCGACGTACACGATGACCTCAAGCGACGACAGGAGCATGTATAGAAGACCTTGAAGGACGATATGTAGGTAGTACTTAGGTACCTCCCAAGCTTGCCCCCTGTCCTCTACCTAGTCCACGAAACTCATTATCGATAAGTGATAAGTACCCGTCCCTCTATATTTCTATGCGCGGTCCACGTTGTGTTCCTGCAGCTCGGTAACCATCTGGAGGGTCAAGTTTTTTGCGATGATAGGTTGATCTAGAATCCGATAAGCGCGGCTCAACGTCGCCACTCTTAACTGCCACCCGGATACTCTACATGCCGCGCTACCTTCCAGAGTGAACCCCAGCAAATATGTCGCTGTTCATCCGACAGCCAACACCGCTTTGCCGGCTATGTCAATCGCGAGCCTTTAGCACGTCTTATCGCCGTCTGGCCGAGCAAGTCGCGAAAAGCAACCCCAAACCCCCCGCCCCAAAAGTCGTTCCCCCATCTCCGCTCGCCGATGCTCCGAGGTCATACGGTAAACGAGTGGAAGAGTTCACGCCAACACCGCTGAGCCGCCCCATAGGCCTCCCTTACCCTCCCCAGGCGGGCCAGAATACGGGTATAGATCTCCGAACGTTGAAGCAGCGGCGCGATGACTTTGTCAACTACGACAAGCATCTAGAGAGGCGGGAATACCTGTATGTTTATGCATCTCAGGCCCCCCCCAACATTCAACCTATATTGGTAGCATGGCGCTCTTCTTGAGCGCAAATTGCAATTCTTAAAGTTTTTTTCAAAGCAGATCCGACTAACTGCGCCATTCTTTTCTGGAAACTATAGAAAAAACAAAATATCTCGTCCGTACTTCCGCGACTGGGGTAATCTGCAATTCCACAAGGGCAAGACATTCATCGCACCACCCCGGCTCTTCATGGGGGACCTATCCCTATTCTTCCCCAACTTATACGGGCGGACGCTGCTCAAAACGGACAAGGAGCCCCGGGACACGACGCCTGTGTTGCGGGGACGGGTTTCGATCGTTAGCGTGTTCAGCAGTCTCTGGGCCGAGAACCAATGCAATACATTCATGTCGAAGGAGAGCAACCCCGCCGTCGAGCAGATCATCGCCGAGAGCGGGGACAGGGCGCAGCATGTGCGAGTGAACATCGAGGAGGACCCCATGAAGGCCTTCCTAGTTAGGTTGTGGATAGGAAAACTAAGACGACAGGTTGGCGAAGGGAATCACGAACGCTACTTCCTCATCCGCAAAGGCGTCTCAGATGAGATCCGGGAGAATATCGGTCTGTTGAACAGCAAGGTCGGGTACACATACCTCCTGGACCCCGACTGCAGAATACGCTGGGCCGGTAGCGGCCCTAGTGAGGACCATGAGCGCGAAGGCCTTGTTAAAGGCCTTCAGCGGTTGTTGCTAGAGGGCAATGCAGATACGAAGAAATGATAGACGCTCTAATGTCTACCCTTTGCATGAATTGTGCTGGTACTGTATGATAGGGCTAGATTAATGATACCCAAATTCCATTCCCATTCAAGCTTCGATTTCGTCTTTGTCTAGGACGAGTACAAAGTCGTTCCAGCAGAACTAGGGCCTATGTGACAGTTGCCTTGATTTCGGTTCATGCTCCTTAGACCGTTTCGTTGCCTTCGATTGCCCGCATCACAGCGGCTTACAGAAGGTCAGTCGTGGCTAAGGTTCACCGATGTCGAAGTAAACAGCTAGGCATTAACTAAAAAGAGGGTTTGGTAGGAGATATACTAGTAGGTAGAGCGGGTATAAGTATACCTATCAACCTGCAGCTATATAGTTACTCATCTTGGGTGATATGAAGCCGTTGAATATGAGCGAATATAGGTAGCAGATGTGATTTTTGGGGTAACCTAGGGGAAACACGGCTTACCTTGCGAAAAGCGAAAATAGGTTCGATAACTTACAATAGGTGGTGCGAGTGGTCGCGTAGGTCCTAGTATCTTCAGAAGCACTAGGTTAGGTACCTAAGTTATAGAACGACTTTTGGCGGTCGTGGTTTTGACGGTTAGGCGTCTTGGTCCCAAACACGAACGGGGATTTGAACGGCTTATCGCCCAAGGCAGGTATCATTTAGGTAAACCGAGATTTGTTTAGCATTGTCAAGGCCTGGTATGAGAATATTAGGGGATTCCTCAGGGAGGACTCGCCCGGTTCGCATTATGGGGGATGACTAGGCTCCCCTAGTTCGAAAATATACAACCATCTCAAGGGAGGTAGCTTGAGACAAACGTCATGTTCCTTTACAATCTCTCTAGATAACCGGAGAATCATCGATATTAAATATGAACAATGAGGAGTCGAGGGTGAAATAGAATAAGTGATGTATTCATCAGATTTTGCCGCTTTAAATGGATGAGGTAACCTTTGTGGCCCCGGCTGATAATATAATATAACACTCCCATTCTGGTATGGGCCGCAACGCCTTGCCTCGTAGAAAAACAATGCTGTCTGCAACGCCTCGAAATAATATGTCCATGCCGGTAAATCATACAAAAGGGGGTCGACGCCCTGATCCCTACCTTATTACATTACCTCGGCTTGTTTACAAGAAAAAGAAAAATACGACGAAGCAGAACGCGACGAAACCACCCATAATGATGCCATCACGACGCTTCCTCGCCGAGATCTTGCCGATTAGGGTGTTGATCCCGGGGACTTGACTTGCGGCTAATGTGATTCGACGGTTGATGCTAGCGAGTGTCTCACGTTGCAAGTTAAAACTCTCATTTGTAGCATACGCCTGGTGTAGCACACTGTCCACCATGGTGTGGGAATTGTCGATTCGATTCCGCTCATCCAACATGTATTCGGCCTCAGCCGCTTCTGGATTGTTTGCCCGATAGTTTTCGATATCATCCCGCACGTTCGACAATAGGTTTGCGCGGTTGCGCGCCTCCTGTAATTTCGATTTTAGACGACCTAGGTCTCGTCGGTGTTCTGCTAATTTCTCCCGTAGAAGTGATAAATTGTTTTGCTTAAGGGCCGAGGAAGTCAAGCTCGCTTCGGAATCAAGTAATCGGCCAAGTTGGTTGACGATGGTCTCTCGCTAACATAGAACGGCGTCAGTCGCGGATAGAGCAGGGTAGGCAGAGTCGAATTAATGTGCTCTTACCGTTTTCAGTAGCTCTCCTATCTCCGCCTCGGTTTCTCTCTCCTCCTTACTGGGCTTCGGCGGGATATTCGATACAGTAGAGTACTGCGCGTATGTGTGGAATAGCGACTCAGTCTACAGGCAGTTGCATCAGCGGCGGGTCCTCACAATTGTTTCGCAGGCTTTATTACCTGCGACTCCAAACCCCGGGCTTGCTGTCGTAGATGAGCCCAACCCTGATTCCCTGTAGTTGCCGCCATAGCCGGGATTGAATATTAATAAGATGCTGCTTTGGGTCGTGAGGCCAGGCAACAAGGACCTGGCTGTAGGGGTATTTAGTTGGTATCTAGTCGGTGGCTAGTTGCGACAAGAATTGAGGCGGTTTAAAAAGAGACGAGAGGTTGTAACATAGGATTAGGGCACTCGCTGTTATGAGTGAGTAGAGAATCGTTAGACCCAACTCCAGGAGGCTTGCCGAGGATTTGAAGGGAGAAGGCTAGGAAATAGTTGTGCTATAGATTGTGGATTGTGTCAACGGATCCTCGGATTCTTTGCCAGTGCTCCTGGGTCAAAGCGATTGGACTGTTGGGGCAGACTCGGGGTAGTTGACGTGAGACAAGATACTGCCCGGATTTAATTACAGTGCCAGTTACACAGTACAAGCACTAACATTCCTTGGCTCAAACTAGGTACCTTGTAGTACTGCCCTAGCCACAAAGAAAGCATTAACCATTGCCACTGCCACAATGCGCCACCTCACATCCATAGAGTAGTGGTCTGTGCTGATTCGATTTCCCACACAAACTCTCCAAATCTCTAGACCCTAAAAAGAATTTGGCGAAATTTCACGACACGACACGACCACCTCCCAAACGACGACGACAACTCGGAGACCGCCAATTCCGCACGCCCAAAGCCATTCAAGATGGTAAGTCGACCGCATGAGATGAATCACGTTTCGCGCCTCGAATACACTCGAATTTGAAGCTAACGCAGCGTTTTCCTCCTACAGTCGACGTCAAAGGTCAAGACCGGTCAGCTCTGGAACAAGAGCAAGGATGATTTGATCAAGCAGCTCGGCGAGCTCAAGACTGAGCTTGGTCAACTCCGTATTCAGAAGATCACATCTTCCGGCAGCAAGCTGAACAAGATGTATGTCCAACATTTCCAACGAAGCAAAGAGCACCATCCGATACCCCTCGATATCCACCCCGCCAACGCTATATATCAACATCGAGTGCATGCACAATGAGAGACGCCCAACCTCTAGGATTTTGTTGGATGCAGCAGCGAAACTGATATTCTCCTCTTTCAGCCACGACTTGCGAAAGTCAATCGCACGCGTCCTGACCGTCGTCAACCTCAAGCAGCGCCAGCAGCTCCGCCTCTTCTACAAGAACAAGAAGTACCTTCCCCTCGACCTCCGACCTAAGCAGACCCGCGCTATTCGTCGCCGCCTCTCACCAGAGGAGAAGTCAAAGACCCTAGAGAAGACAAAGAAGAGAGCTACGCATTTCCCTCAACGCAAATATGCTGTCAAGGTACGCTAGGTCTTGGCCGCCCCTTGCCATGAGTTTCAACCCCTCGAGCAGCAGTGCAGTGATACTTGAGGATCCATATTGACATGGCGAATTATAGGCTTAGATGAATCATTTCGGCTTTGGAGGGAATCGGGTACGGGTGTAGAGGGCGTAGTTATTCCAAAAACGGAATCTGACATTTGCATGGCATCACACGGCTTTTTCGGTTCATAGGTGTTACGAGGTCACTTGCAGCTAATGTCGCTGCCCAATGCTCAAAAAAAAGAATTGCCTTCGGGCGCCGAACCAACCGTCATGTCATGTTCTTCCTAAGCGACGACGATACGTGATACATGCGGCTACCTTACGAGACCAATGATTTGGTTCGACGAAGTCTGGGTCCGGGGCGATGATTCATAAGACGTGGGGGCTTAATAGGCTACGTAGTTTCACCTATTATATGAGACCTCGAGACTACAGCCAATCACACTTATGAAAAGCTAACAATTTGTCTTGCCATTTGTTCTCCTCCCACCCAAAAGATATCGCTGATCCTATCAAACGCGCATGTTGATGCCATGGCACTCGCAAGACCTAAGTTGGACTAAATTAAACCACTTGATATGTGTGTTAGTTAAGCGTCGTCATCGCAACACGAAGAGAACTATGTTAATCCCTATGTCTTGTATTTTACAAGAGACAAACTGTACGATGGTAAACGCGCCATATCATCGTCTAGTGCTAAACAACTAGGTTAGGACATCTAGTAATAAGACAAGACAGGCTAGATGGACTTAATAATTTATAAGGATATGACAAAAAAAATTATATGTTCCTCCTGTACATTCGAACAATATACCGCCATACAATATACATATAATTGGAGAAAATATTTTCCCGCCATGATCCTCCCACCATAACGAGTGTATTCATCCCGACTCTATCCCAAACCAGCAACCTAAACACCATAATGCGTGGCATTTCTTGAGGCCTTAAACATAGGTTTCGCTAAATATTGCTTCCGAGTAATATACTAATATAGGACAGGAAACACTTTAAATTCACTGTGACACTAGAAGGAGCTACAGGAACTGAAAACACTGCTTGTTTACTATCTCTGGGATAGTTTTGGGGTTGATTTAACCTGTTAACCTACTGTTGCTTATTGAGTGAGGAGTATATCGAAATATAACATACCCCTCCCAGTGTTCGCTCTCATAGCACCAAGACTAGACTATGCTAGCACCACACATGATTTTTCCATACTAATTCCTTCTTTGAGATTTAAGTGACAAGTTTGTTTCTGCCCTTGGCTGTGTCATATGAGCTCCTTATATTGAGAAAGCCCTGCCATATCAAACATAAATAAAAAGAAAGCAGAAATATATTTCGCCCCCACGGGCTAAGTCCTGGGACTTACATGTGCTTATTACTATAATTAATATAAGAGGTTAGACTAAAAACAGTCTCTAAGATGTGCTCGATGTGGAAGATAGTTAACTATTGTCAGACTGGCAACAAAAGAAATAAAAACCTGCCGCTGCTAATAGCACAGAGATCATGGATTAGATAACAAACTCATGTGATGCTAATAGGTGGTAAGCAATCGATCAATCAACTTACCGCCCCCCTTTGAGTCAATTGATACGCACATATGAGATCAGATGGCAGCAGCTTGACAGTATTCAATTCTTAAGGCTGAACGGAACATATAGTGTAAAAGGGGAGGGGGGGCGTTATGTTTCTTATCAAGCCAGACAACTGTGATGGTAGGAAACGATGAGGAGCAGGACTCTGTAAACATATCGTATTCTTTAACCTGGACAACAGTCTTCCTCTGTGCCACAGCGGGATAAGGACGGGCTTAGTCAGGCCTACCTCCTGAAAGTCCAGTATTTAACATAGCATTTGTAGGACAGTCAATGAAGATCGACCAAAGCGTTATTGAACCAAGTTTTCTAGGGGGCTGGTGAAGGGGCCTTTTCTGTTGCTTTGAGGTTGTCTTTCTACCAGAAGTCTTCAAATCAACGTGTTCGGGGTAATCCTCCTCGATTTTCCGGGACGCCTGCCATAGGATATCTTCTTAACATGAACATCATCAACGGGTATACAACCACTTAATATACACAAGGATATGTCATCATCGTAACATATCTGAGATCATAACCCTTCCGAAACGACGCTACTGCGCTTCCCCAGACGGAGTGATAGATGGCTGCTTGAAATCTAACACCTCACCTGACGCATGAGACACAGCGGACATGCTTCGGCTGTGCCCCGCTCTCCTTCTCACGGGGTTCAAATGTGTCTGACGGTGCCTGCGAAGTTGATCGAGCCTTCTGAATGCTCTTCCGCATGGTTCTCCCTTTACGATTTCCTCGCAAATATACTTGTTTGTCTTTTGTAAATGAATCTTTCTGTGTTTTGACAAATTCGAAGATTCAGGGAAAGCCTTACCGCAGAACTCGCACTGCAGTGGCTTTTCACCTGTGTGTACTCTTGAATGCATCGCTTCCTCGAGGTTAGCCGATATTGTGATACTCTGGGATGATCTCGAAGGTACGTACTCAGAGCGCTCTTTTGCTTGAACGCCATAGTGCAGCCTTCCACGGTGCATTTGAAAGGTTTGTCACCCGTATGAATCCTCTCGTGTTGCTGAAGAGCCTGTTGACCCGAGAACCCCTGCTGGCATATACTACACGTATAGGGTTTGTCTGAAAAATGCTTAATAAAAGGGGAGAGATACAGAGTTTTCTTAAGTATCACTTACAAACAGAGTGGGTGGAAATGTGGCGGCGTAGTTTGCCGCGCGTAACGAAAGGCCGATCTTGCTTTCGAGAGCACTCGGCCCATAAGCACGCGAACCCAGTTTGACTCGAGAGCTTGTCGATGTGAAATTCGCACAAGTGATTATGAAAATCCTTAGTGTTAGTAAACTCCGCTCCACATATTGGTCTTTCGCCCTCGGGCGTATTGGAGTCGGTAGTCCATTGGCAAATATGCTTTTCTGGGAAGGCGATGGGCAGTGAGGATGTTGGCTGCAATGGCATTTGTAGGTCGTTCAAAACAGAGCTCTCAACCTCCGTGGGAAGTTGACCCGGGCTATATGGTTGGTAATTTTCATCGTAAAATTGTTCCCCAGTACGCGATACTAGTGTGGGGTCGAAGTTGATCGCAAAAGGAGTTTTTTCCCGAGTATCTAATTCAGCAGGGGCACGTAACTCCCCTAAAGTCTTAGCAACAAGATGCTCTGATTCGGTGTGGTTGCACGGCTGACTGTGGGCTTGGTGAAGGGGAACGGATCTCGATATCATTTGCGTAGCCGCTTGATTTGTAAGGCCCAGCATTTCTGCTGGGCAAACGTTTTCGACGCAGGTTGGATCATCGCAGGGTATTCCGGTTACTGAGCAATCCTCATCTTCGCATACGGAGGATGTGCATTTCGAATTGCAAGAGGCTTGGGAATACGCAAGTGAAACAGCATCATCTACGTTCGGGTATCCTGATAACGTGACTAGGTCTGCTGAAGAGAATTGATTATAGAATGACGCAGGCTGAATTGAGGCATCAAGGTCGCCCCGGAAGCTATTGTCGAAGGTGGGTATAGGCTGTGTTTCTGGGGTAAACTCCTGATCCCCGTATATCGAAGGATTCCTGTATATTAGGGAGCGTTCCGACTCTTGTAGTATGGCATTTCCCATGCTATGACGGTGTGGGAAAGTGACCCACGAGTTGACACCACGGGGGCGGATGTTGTTTGTACTCGGAACGGTCATGAAACCGTCCTGGTGTAATCCTTGAAGATTGTGGCCGTTCATATAGCTCTTGGAGTAACGACTGTCTTGTGGAATGTAAGGATTATGCAATGAATCTGGTTGTAAATCATTGGTTTGGAGATCGTTAGATTCCAGAGCATTCAACCCTAAGCTTCCGTCCCACCACTCGGAATTGGCATCATCGGCCTGAGTTGGATTCGACGAAGTAACGCCCGCCATCCCAGAAAAGTGATTGGTTGAGTCCATCAGGAATAAGTTCTCATGGATGTATTCTTCCATCTTGACCGGCACCGCAGTTATAAGCCGGAGTTGGCAATTAGCAAGACCGGTGACGAAGAGACTGAGTTGAAGTAGTGATTAGCCAAGAGATTAGGGAGTGGATTTACAGATGCGTATACATATCCGTATGCGCGTGTATGGGTCGATTTCAAGAGACAAGTATGACGCTGATGGAGTGCGAGTATAAAGAAGGACGCGGCTTGGAACACAGCCTGATGAACGTGTAGCAGTATATTCGGAATAATACCTAGTAATAAAGCATCTACGTATATCTTAGAGGCTCAAATCGTCTTGGAAGGCCTAGACGAAATTCAAGGTGTCGAAACAGCTGACCCCAGAGAGAAAAAAAAGGTGGTGAGTCGACCCGACGGTTTGAGAACCCGGATGGTCGCTTTGGTTCGGCCGCAATCGGTTGGCTCCTGTGGTTGTGGGTTGGGTAGTTCTCAAGCCCTGTAGTGATTAATACAGAGTAGAAAAAATACAAATGACAGAGATTATTGATGGCATTTATATCGTAGACAGGAGAGGGACAACAGGTAGACGGGAGGCATGAATAACATATGCCGCCATCCATATGGTTGCGTGGTGTATGTCCTTTGTTGGCTGCACAAGTTGGGAGTAGGGGTACGAAGGTACACTATAGACAGAGACGGATGGAGACAGAGAGGCACGTGGGGTTGGGCCATCCGGGTCCTCCCTCAGACAGGTCCTCGACAGGTCCTCCTCGGTCACTTTACTAACTTCTTTTTGAGGCCTCGTCATTGGTCAAGTATCTACACTTGGAAACCAGCTGATTACAGCTGTGAGAGAAGGAAGTGGAATGTACAGTACCTTAAGTAGTGTAGTAGGTACCTGGTTCCAATTGACTGGGTCCAATGCCCCGTACTAAACTTAACATGTACCCTAGGTAGTTAAAACATAGTAAGAGTACCTAAGTGTCATAGTATTGTAACCAACCTGTCACCCTCTAGGGCTGTACACTACCTCTGTGTGTGAATAAAGTACCTACTATGTAGTGTACCTACTTAGCACTAGTTGGGTAGGGGTCCTAACGTTGGAAATGAAGGACAATGACTTTTGCACCTAACGATGGGGTTTATATATATCTCTCTTGGCTGAGTGACTCCAATCCAATCCGTCTCACGTTGAATCAAGTCTCAAGAGAAGTCATTAAACCTTATTCTGGACAACCCCTAAGACTAATATGTAAATCGGTAACATCTCACCCTTGCATGGTCTCACTTATACACACATACACTCACTAGCTTATCAGTTGCATATTGTCATCATAACCACGAGGAAAGCGTCACCCTGCTTTATCTAGAGCACATCAGCAGCCATCGCAGTGATCTTCTACGCAACATAAAGCTATTTCCTCTGATTTCGCAACTTGACCAACTTATTTTCTTCTGAGCCCATACATTCCCCTTCATTACCCTCCCTTGCGCGACGCGCGCTCTTGTAGTCCTCGCAGAACGCGACCCTCATTTGTGAAGATGGGCAACATATGCGGCAAGTCTGAAAACGAGGCTTTCTCACAGCCCGGTCGAGTCCTGGGTTCCGCTCCGCTACAGCCACAACGCGCACCTGTGCCGGCGCATGTGGGAGAGCCGCCGCGAACTTTGGGGGGCGGCTCCCCGGCCGCTCAGGGGGATAGCGGGGACACTGACGATGCTCGGAGACGAGCGGCTGAGGCAGCCGAGGTATGTACTACTAGTCTTACATTGTAAAGCACCATTCTTGCGATGGCGCCTTCTTTTGTTGCGCTCTCTAATTCTTACATGGAGCCTCCATCCCCTTTTCTCGCTGGTGTTCGGTATCCTGGTCAGATAAGAGCCTCATCTAAATACCATATGCAGGCGAGAGCACAAGCTGCATCGGCAAAATCCTCGGGCAAGCTGGGCGCGCAGCTGGCAGCTCAGAAGAAACAAACCCGGAACGATACACTCCAGGAGATCAGCAATAACGAGCGGCGGCAGCGGGACGCTGACGAAGCAGCACGAGCGAGGGTTCACCATTAGATGAAGCAAAGGAGATACGTATTTATAACTGGGAATAACATAGCAACAGCCATAAAATATACACGCACCGCATCTATTTGTGACCAAAGGAACAAGGTTATTCGTCCGCTGTCCACCGACCCACTACCAATATTTTTCTATCTAAGGTACATGGATAAAGATTTTGACGTCCATATTACCGCATCGCCTATAAACGCCGGCGAAAATAATGCAACCCGCACGGCCTTTCTTCCTCATCCCCGCTCGGTTGGCCTGCATAACCCTCTGCCTAGGACACAAGAGAAGCGTAGGCTTCCTCTAAGTGACAGTATATCTTCCGCCAATCGGTGCTCTGCTGTCGGCGTCGGCTGCCGCTATGGTTCCCTCCTTAAGGAGGCGGGTGAGCTCAGCCATGGCATTGGCTACAACTAACTCTGTATCGCCTTCCACTAGAATGTAGAGCTTAGGTTCTTGACCGGGCTGAACCTCTTTGCCTGAGGGATAGAAGTTGCCCTTGGTTGTAATAGATGTGCCGGTGGCTTCTAGGATCTTGGCCACGTTGGTTCTATTGGTCACGGCCCAACGTGCCTTCTGGGGGAAGTCGTTGATTTCGAGTGTGGCATGGAAAGCACCGGCATCTGGGCCTTTGTTGTCAATAGGTTGGCCAGGTCGGAGCTGACCAGTACGGCCCAAGCGAGCATTGATAGCATTGATAGCCGATGATACCTTATCCAAGGGATTATTGCCCCCAGTAGATGATGGTGCGGGGTCTTCTCGTTTATGGATGGTAAATTTGGGCTCGAGATCAATCTTGGGCGCTGCATCGCGACTAATGATGCCAGACGAGGCACTTTGAATAGCAGCGGCAGCTTTATCAGTCTTTTTATCATCGGATGCCTTCTCCTCTTTGTTGTCTTCCTCTTCTTCGCCTTCGGCCCTATGTGTTTTTCGTTCACGAAGGCGCGCGGCCTCTCTTTCTTGATCGAGACGTTCTAGACCTTTGCCGCCGAAGCCAGACTGGTCCTTGGCTTTGCCAGACTTGACTTTTTCTCTGAAGGCTTTGCGCATTTCCTCTAATTGCTCCGAAACGGGCTGACTGCTCTGCTCAAGCGCTTTCGAAATACCAGGAGCACAGTTTTCCTGGTCTGGTGTAATGAAGGTGACTGCTGTTCCTTTATTGCCAGCACGTCCAGTGCGGCCCGCTCGATGCACATAATCTTCGAGATGGTTGGGTGCATCGTAATTGACCACAAGTTTCAATTGTTTCACATCTAATCCGCGAGCGGCTACCGATGTTGCAATCAATATCGGGAGAGCGCCGGCTTTGAAATCCTGAATAGTCGAATCTCGATCGATCTGGTCTTTGCCGCCGTGGATAGACATGCAAGGGTATCCTTTCTGTAAAAGTTCCTTGAGGAGATCGTCCGCCTTTTCTTGCCTCTCGACAAAGATCAGGGTCCGAGCATCCTCATCCTTATCATAAAGCTCGCCAAGTAACTCTAGAAGACGAAGAAACTTACTGTTTTCCTCACGGATTTCGATTATCTGCGTGATTTCAGGGGCAACAACGCTTCTGCCACCTACAGTAATCTCAACGGGGTTATTCAAAACTTTCTTAGCTAGGGAGTCCATAATACGAGGCATCGTAGCCGAAAATAGAATTGTCTGCCGATCTGGTCTCATATTGGCAAAGATTTTCATCACCTGTGGTTCGAAACCCATATCGAACATTCTGTCAGCCTCGTCAAGAACTACGTAGCTGACTCTCTTCAAGTTCGTGACACGGCCTTGGTTGGCTGCTAAGAGATCAATCATACGTCCTGGAGTACAGACAATGATCTCGGCGCCTCGTTTCAGCTCCGCAATATGATCTTTGATGGGAGCCCCCCCGTAAGCACAAACGGCTTTAAGATTCATCGACTTAAGGAAGGGTTTGCAATCACGATGGATTTGTGTTGCTAACTCGCGAGTGGGTGTCATGATCAACCCAATGGGACCTTCGTTCTCCCTCAACGGGGATTGGTCTTTGATATGCCTAAACATGGGCAACAGGAATGCGAGTGTTTTCCCTGATCCTGTCTTAGCAACACCGATCACATCTCGGCCAGACATGATAGCCGGGAATGCCTGCATCTGGATAGGTGTTGGCTTCTCGAAACCCAAGCCACCAATAACATCAAGAGTCTTCCGCGACAGTGCACATTGAGACCATTTCTGAACAGGCTTCGGTACATCTTTACCTGAGACTTTAATACCGTCTAATTCGAGACGTAAATCGGTAAGCTCGGCGTCAGTCATTTCGGATAATTCTAAGGGCTCAACCCAGAAATTCTTCCGGATGGGTTCTAGGTCGAGCTTGCTATAATCATGGGTTGGTATGTCTTTCTTCTTGCGTGCTTTTGCGGCAAGGGCTAAGAAAGAGTTGGGATCCGCATTTTCCTTCCGAAAGTCGTAGTCCTCGTCACTGAAATACGCTTCAGGTTCTTGCGGGCCTTTACCTGAGTCTTTCTTCGACTTGAGAGGATTGGTTGCTTTTGGTTTAGTTTCAAGGTCATTCATGAAGGCGTCAAGAGGGTCAACCTCCTCCTCCTCATGATCCACTTCCATCGCTTCACTGGCTGCCGTGTTGTTCGCGGCACCATTAGCTTGGGAAGTGTTGTCCTCTTCTGCCGTGTCGACTCGCATTTCTGTATCTTGCTGAGCGTTCTCTTGCGCAATCCGCTCTTCCCTCCTTTCCTGCGCGGCTCGAGCAGCAGCAGCCTCTTCTTCCTCATCGCCAGCGAAATTGTCAGCATCAATATCGTCATCCTCATCCTGATTTTCATAAGGCGTATCATCAACATCAGCAAAGGGTAATGATGGCAGCTTAGCAAGTTTGCGGTCTGATATTTCTTCCTCGTCGAGTATCAATTTTCGTTTCTGAGGTGCTTTGTCGGTATCTAAACTCTGCTTATGAAAACCGAACCCGCTAGTCTTAGTCTGTGGAAGAGCAGAAGCTATAGGTTTACTATTAGCTAACTGATCGAATATATTGAATACAGCTAACTCACCGCTTGAGGTTTTTGATGTAGAAGGTGGTTTTACAGACGGTGGGGCCACAATGGCCCCTAACTTCGCTGGCGCGCTTGGGAGTTGCGATTTCGAAGCTGATTTCTTCGCGATTGCTTTGGGATCAAACTTGCCTGCGTACTGTGCTGCAGGAGACAGCGGTTGTGCGTCAGTAGGCGACACCGGAGCCGGAGAAACTCCAGCCGGTGCCGTGTCGGACGGTGTCCCGTTAGCTTTCTCATCCATCTCAGCAAGAAGCTTCCGGGTGGCACCTGGTGTTGCTTCCTTCTGCTTTTCCTTGTCTTCGTGCCGCTTTTTCCATGCTGCTAGCCTAGCGAGTCGTTCGGCCTTTTTGTCAGCCTCGGTTTGGGGTGTTGATTGTGTTGGCACCTGATCAACCTGTGGTATGTTAATATTTGTAGTATAGTGCCCATCAATTATGAGTGATACATACCTGAGAAGTTGGCTTAGGCACACTAGGAGCCGCTGGGCCACGGTCACGGCTATCACTTCGTCTGCTGCGGGTGGAGGAGTCAGCAGTACCTTCGCGCCCTCTACCTCGATCACGGGACTCGTCTCGCCTGTTTCGGTACGCCCTGTCCCCATCACGATCGCGGCTTCTCCTTTGCCGATTTTCAATAGATCGGTCTCTTTCCCGGGCACCAGCTCGGTCACGCGAGCGCCTACGATCTCGTCCTCCTCGGTAGTAGCCATCGTCTCGTCGGTCTACGGAGCGCTCGCGACGGCGATGGTCTCGATCCCGATCCCGTTCTCTATCCCGTTCGCGGTACCGGCGCTAAGTATACACATAGTTAGAAAAGTGGTATAGTTATATGCATGGTTTATGGGGTCTTACATCATTGGGGCTTCGAGAACGGCTCCGCCGCCTTTGATCACGGCCATAGTCACGGCGGTCGCGGTCGCGGTCACGATCTCGATCCCTTCTTCCATCCTCTCTGTGACTTCTTTTTGAGGAGTGCTGGCTGCCTGCTGGAGTTGGTGAGCGAGAGTCTCTGAGCCGAGCCATGGTTATTGTGGTAGTGCGGCTCGATCGCACTACTGTGGTGAGAGCTACCAGAGAACTCGAGGGAAACACGGGCTTGGGAGTTCAAGCCGATCGAACCGAACTCGAATCAGTATACTTGGGCGATGTGAAATGAAATCATGTATGCGACGTCAGAGTAGTGGTGGTAGATAATTTGCACGAACACTGGACCAAAATTACATTATCGGCAATCTCTCTACTACCTACCTACCTACTTACTGCTCTCATTCAAAAAGTGGCTTGGACTAGTTAGGATTGGACAAGAATGTGGCTGGAAAGCTAGACCACATTCAGACCCATTGTATATTAGATTGTGGCTTGAGGACGGCAAAACAAAATGGAAGTGCAGTGGAAAGTGGAAAGTGTATTGATGTGGGTTGATGTGGGGTCGGAGGATTTGCTAATGGGGGCCATAGTACCACACCTATAGCTCTTTCAGGAGCTCCTAATCTGTCGCGTGTGAAATAAACATGGGCCTGGCAAAACAGATTGTCAGCCGATAGGTTTCCAGTCTAACAAGCCCTGTGCAAACAACTACAATTTTTGTTCTGCATTGCGCAAACACAAATTCTTGTCGTGTCCTGGGCAGACATCTTCTTCTCTCAGACTTATTACCTAGCTGACAATTGAGTCAGATCCGACTGGAACAAGTTGCCCGTCATGCTGTCCTCCATCGGTCGCCTTGCAGCTGGACGATTGGTCTCGACCGCCCTCACTACGTCATCTACCAGTTCAGTGGTCTTCCGGGCAACCCCAAAACTTCGTTTCAAGGTGCTAGGCATCTATGGATCCTCTCGCCAAGCCATTCGTGGCCTTGCCGCTGTAGCACGGCCAAAGAAACCCTCGCCATCTGCGGGTGCAAAGAAGACTGCGACCAAGAAGCCAGCAAAGAAACCAACCAAGAAGACCACGGCGACAGCCAAAGCCAAAGCCAAAGCCAAAGCGCCAGCCAAAACCAAGACCAAGACCAAGCCAAAGGCAAAGGCCAAGCCAAAGCCAAAGCCCAAGAAAACCAAGAAACCAATCTCGGAAAAGAGACAGGCTCTGATCGAACGCCGAACGCTGAGGAAGACCGCCTTGTTCGCGGAACCCAAACTTCTGGCAGGCCAGCCATGGCAGCTTTTTATTGTCGAGCAGACCCAAGGCAAGGGTAGTGGAAATGCGGCTCAGAGGATGGCCACGTTAGCCCCGCAATATAAGGCACTACCATCCTCCGAGATCCAGGTTCGTCATCTCTCAAGCTGAATATTGTTATCGCAAACATCATGCTAATATTTCTAGCGACTTGAATCTGCGGCTGCGCAGAACAAAGTAGCCAACGCTGCAACATACAAGGCCTGGGTCGAATCCCACTCGGCACAGGAAATCTACGATGCGAATTTGGCTCGAAGGGCCTTGAAGAGGAAGTATAATATCCCCAAAGGCCTCGTGAAACTTATCCGCGACGACCGCCTTCCCAAGAGACCAGCATCGGCCTTTAGCCTGTTCACGAAGGCTCGATGGGCATCTGGAGAGTACTCGCAAACGTCTTCCTCCCTTGCCGAAGTGGGTGCGAAAATTGCACAAGAATGGAAGAACCAAACTGCGGCGGAACGCAAGGTAAATTAATTCTATCATCATTTCCATGTCACGTAACTAACCGTATTTTAGCCGTATGAAGATCTGGCGCAGTCGGAGTCTGAGCACTATCAGAAAACAGCAAGCGCAATTCTCGATCGCAAGAGAGCCTAGAGTACGAAGCCTCCGTCTCTATGATTGTGTATACGCCTGACTGCCCTGCTGTAAATTATAGACGGTGGACATGGCCACGAGGGGTCAATACTAGTTAGAGATATGATGCTGTTTTATTGGAATGGCCCTCTCACAGTTATCCACCTGGAGCTCTGACAGGAGGGATTCCCTTTGTGCCTCTCAACTTTCTGTATCATTCTTCGTACCACTAGTTGCTTTATAGGTAGTCTCAGAATAAGTACGCTTGTGCAAATTATTGAAATGGCCTTCTGTCTAGTTTGCTATCGGAACGCCGGTCCCATTACATAGGTATCCAATACGACAGCATGTCAGGCGTTTACCTCCGTGGCCGAGCTCTGGGTTCCATTACAATGACTTTGGCCCCCTCTGCATCTATCCAGGCACTGCCCGTGAATGCGATTTCCCGGTGGCTTGATAGCCATAAAACGTAGTAAATATGTGCCACTACTGATCCCCAGCAATACGCCCGCACCTCTCGAAAATCATGGTCCCTCTTACACCAAACGCCCCAGCCTGCGATACCAGTCCCGATATAATTTGCGAGGAAGGCCCAGGCGTTGCGTTTTAACCAAGGCTGCCAGGATGAGCAGTCTAAAAGCCAATGGCCCCGTTCGTAGGGCCTGAGCTCTCTCGTCTGTTCCTTTGGGCGGAAGCGCGAGGGCAACCCTATGTCATGACCAAGCTTTTGCAAACCTTGTGTAATTAGTTCCTGCGGCTCAATAGCAGGCTCCGAGGTAGGCGGTTCTGGAGGACGAATCTCTAAGCTTTCATATGTAAATCCGTGGCTACTTAGAAAATTGATTGTTACTGCAGCCTCGTGACTAGCTGACGTTCGTGGCCCAATGTCACTTGATGCTCGCGGCAGAGCGCGTGGGCTTGTGATAGACTCAACCTGGCATAGTCTAGGAGGTGGGGCTGAGTCTGCTCTGGTGAGTGCTGACGGTCGTGATGATGACAAAAATGTCGTTTCCTCAATAATAGCATCATCAAAGGCGTCAACGACTGGAGCTTCTAGCTGTTGTCTAGGGTTGCTGCCAGCTTGGGATTCTGATTTCTCTTTTCCATCGGATGATATACCCGTTTTGCTTCTGGCCCTGGGAGTGCAGGGGATCATGTGTGGTGTGCAAGGCACCCGATTCCTTGGAGAAAACCGGCGATCTTCATATCGGGTACTATTTCTATAAGAGGCAGCCGCTCTGCTACCTTGCGAATCCTGTCTGGGGGGATCCGAGGGTGATTCAAAGTACTGGAGGTAATTTTCTAGGACTCTAGTTGGTGATGTAAGGGAGCTGAAGTCGGCGTGATTCGTGAGATGAGAATCCTGTACAATGCTAGGAGGTGTCTGCCATGACGCTTGTGTTGCTGACGTAGGTGTATTCTGAGGAAAGAAATGATCAGGCATTTCACGCATACGCATCCGGGGAGAGTCTGCGTTGTCTACCACACTCTGGAATGAGGCTTGTAACGACTGGAAGGAGCTAGTCCTCGATGGCATAATGGACAATTCATCATTGTCAACCACCCATGGCTCTGGCCTACCCTCTTGGCTACTACTATCACGATCACTTTGAGAGCCCAAGTGAGTAGTTACTGTAGGTTCAAAGGCCAGGTAAGCAGTTGCTAGTGATCGGTACCGCGCATCATCAACTGTTCTGCTTGGTGCCCCGATATGTATAAGGATTTCCACAACTGGATTCTCCTCCATCTACGCTCGCTGTACAGACCATACGCTAAATACCTAGTACACAGGTTTAGAGAAATAGAAAAGATGCCTTGAGAGTTAGACCTGCTGAGTGTAGTTAAGGTCAAGTGTGGCTGAATTGTGAGATTTATACTGTGAGAGGAAACTTGCCGAGAGTGAAAGAAAAGACAAAAGTAACAAAAACCGCAAGGCTGACTGTGCAGAGCTTGATATAGTTGGGTACGGTGCCGAGCCCAGTGGCCATGTAAGTATTGAAGAAGGATAGGTAGGCATAAATTATACTATGTAGGTTTGTGTACAATGCACTTCATTGATTCATTGTCAAAGCGGTAGTTGATGTGGAGGTAGTGTAGTACTTACTAATAGTAGGTACCTCAATAATATGTTTCAGGTGGGGTTTAGCGTGTCCTAAGTACTGTAGTGACATGCTTAAGTATCTAGGTATCTTGATCTTGATATTGTGAAACAAGCCACCAGCCATGTTTTACAACATTAGGTACGTTTACTGGCCTCTCTGATAGTCTAACGTCTTGCAAATCAAGCATGTATAGTTTTGGACAATGGACATAGCAACCTTGAAGTTATCTCCTTGTACTGATTATTGTACAAGCAGTGCACAGGACTTAACAACTTTAGATTAGTACGTATTACACATAACGCATCCCACAAGCAAGTTTCGCACTTTTCTTGGCGTACCTTTTACGCGAATTTTCTATTTAAAGCTACTTACTCCACTTTTAATAACTTTGCGAAAAAAAGGTTGTACAACAAAATAATTAGTACCATTAGATTTGCACTGAAATAGCAAATTTAATGATATTTTCTTTTATTTTCTAGCTATTTTATTTAGGCGTATAGCTTTAAAAACCAAATTTGCAAAGTTTATTTTAACGTAGTTTTTAATAACGCTTTAAATAAAAAAATTAGAAAATAAAAAAAATACTATTAAATTTGCTATTTCATTGCAAATTTAATAGTACTAATTATTTTGTTGTACAACCTTTTTTTGCAAAGTTATTAAAAAGTGGAGTAAATACTTTTTGTTATAATTTAAGTGCACTACTAACTAAACCACCAATTAAAGTATGTTTTCTCTAATTTTATTTACTTATATTATTATAATTTATCTAAGTGTGCTTTACACACTATTTTTTGCTTTTACAAGCTTTAGTTTTATATAAAACTTATTATATAAAATATATAATATATTATACTTAACTTTAAAAAACTTTTTAAACGTAACAATTTTAAAGCTTTTATTTAAAAGTTATTTATAATATACAACTATTATAACTTTAAAACAACTAGCTTGCTTTATTTTTTTTATAAAACTTTTATATATAAGTTATTTACAAAATAATAATAAAACATTTTTAAGTAATAACAAAAGCTAAAAGCTTTTAAATTTTTTTAATATTAATATAATAAAACTAAAAAAAGCTTTTATTTAACTATTTTAATAGCAAAATGCTTAATTAACTGCTAAGCTTAACAAACTAAAAAAGCAACTAAAGCAAAAAAAGCAGTTTATATTAAATTTATATAAACTGCGTTTTAAAAAAGCACGTAAAACGATTATAAAAAAAAAAAAAAAAAGTTTTAAAAATTAGAAAATTAAAAAATTTAAAAAACTTTAACAATTTAAACATTTTTTATTAAACTTTTTATTATACTACTTTTTTTAATTAACAATTTAACTTTAATTATTATATTAGAAATAACTTTTTTAATTTAAAGCTATTTATATTATTATTTTTTTTATTATTTTTATTTTTTGGCTAAAAAAAGTATTTTTAAAATTAAGCTAAACGTAGATTTTATTTACAATATTATTAAAACAAGCATAATAATAAGTTTAACAGCAATATAAACTTAAGCAAGCTATTTAAATTTAAATACTTTTTATTTAAAATAAATTTTATTTATAACAAATAAGTTAAATAAATTTAAAAGCTAAATTTTATGTTTATTAATTTAATATGCAAGTTTTAGCGTTATTTTAAACGCATTTTATATATATATAGCAAAATAAATTAAGCTTACAAAAACTAATACTATAGCTTTATTTAAGGCTTAAACAGCAAAAATTAGCACTAATATAAACATAATTAAAATGCATTTTCTATATAAACTAAAACCTTTATTTGCTAGTTAGCTTTTTTAAAAGCTAATATTAGCAGCAAGTTAAAAACAGCTAAGCAGCTATTTAATTAAAACTTTAAAACTTTTAATTATTATTTTACTTAAATTAAAAACTAAAAAAGTAAACAAACTAATTTTAAAAAAGCTATGCTATATTATTAAAAGCTTTTTGTTACGTTTTAAAATAAAATATTTAGTTATTTTAACTTTTTATTTATTAAAAAAATTAATATAGTAAATATAGTTATACAACGTTAAAAAATAATAAAATTAACTAAAAAAAATTAAAACTAAAAAAATTTTAAGTAGTTTAAATTTTAAACTAATTTTAAACTAAACAAAAGCTTTTAATAATACTAATACCTAAATAAGAAAAATTATTACTATTAAAGTTAAAAACATGTTAATATAATTAAAAAGCGCAATAGCTATTATATTAGCAATAACTAAAAAAGTTTTAACTAAAATAATATTAATAACAAGCATAAGCGCTGTATTATAAAAAAATCTTTATTAAATAGCAACAGTTTTTATTTTTTAGCAAAACGCGCTTGCAATAATAGCAATTTGCGTAAAAATTATAAGTTAGCTATAAAAAGTGTTAAATGCTTTAATTATAACTAAATAAAGCATATAAGTTATAATTGCTTGCAATTTTAAAAAGTTAAAAAGCAAAAAATTTAAGAGATTTAAACTACTTATAACTTAAATAAATACTGTTTTAAAAACAATAATAATGCTAACTATATTTAATTTAAATTTTTATTAAAAAGCTATGCAAATAATAGCTAAAAAAAAAACAAGTAAGCTTAGTTTTTAAAAATGTTAAGTTTAAGTTTAATTAATAGCTTTATATTTTAATTTTGCAATGTTTTTATACTTTTTATAATATTTATATTATATTTTTTAAAAAACTTTTTATTTAAACTTATATTAATTTAGATTTATATGCTAAATATAATTGCGTTAACTATATTTTTGCTTTTTATTATAAATTAAAAAAAGCTTTTTTTTATATTTATTTTTTATAACATGCTGCTAATAACATTTTTTTTATTTATAACGCTTATTAAGTTTTTTATAAATTAATTAACAGCTGCAAAGTTATTTAAAAATTTTGCTGCACTTATATTGCTATTAATAAAAATAATAAACTTAAAAGCAGTTTTATTTTATTATTTTAGTTAACTTTAAAAAATTAAAATATTATATTAAACTTAAGCTTTAATTAATAATATTTTAAACTAGTAATAGCTTTTTAATTTGCAAAAGCTTATTGCAATTAAAAGTTTTGTTAAATAATTATTTAACTGCTTAAACTTATATAGCTTAAAAAAGTAAAGTTATTTTTAACTTAGTTAAAACTTAAAAAAGTTTTAGCTAAATTTTATAACTTAGCTAATTTTTTTAATAATAATAAAGCTAGCTTATTTTTTTATTTTAAGCGCAATAATTTTATAATAAACTTGCAAAACAATATTACAGTTTTTTATTATTTTATATATTTTTTAGTATAAAATAAGCTAACAGCTTTACAAACTTAGCTTAATAAAATGTTAAAAAATAAAAAAATATATAAATTTAAAAGCTTTGCTAACGCTTTAATTTTTTTTGTACTTAAAAAAAATAAAAGCTTACGCTTATATATTAACTATAAAAAACTTAATAAAGTTATAATAAAAAATTGTTTTACCTTTTTTTTTATTTTAAAAATGTTAAATAAGCTGTTTTATATTAAAGTTTTTATTAAAATTAACTTTAAAAACGTTTATTATTATATACAAATTAAAAAAAAAAATAAATAAAAAACAGCTTTTTATATTAAATATAGTTATTACAAATTTTTTGTTATGCTTATAAGTTTATATAATACTTTTACTACTTTTTAAAATTATATATAAAAAACATTTAATAATATTTTAAATATTTTTTGTTTTGCATATATAAATAATATACTTATGTTTTTAATAAACAAAAAGTTTTATATAAAACATAACGCATCCCACAAGCTAGTTTCGCACACAAGCAAGTTTCGCACTTTTCTTGGCGTACCCTGTAGGCCACTTTATATGCAGGGGTACTTACTCCACTTTATTATAACTTCGCGAAAAAAGGTTGTACAATAAAATAATTGGTACTATTAGATTCGCAATGAAATAATGAATTTAATAGTATTTTCTTTTATTTTGTAGCTATTTTATTTGGGCGTATAGCTTCGAAAAACAAATTTGCAGGGATTATTTTAGCGTAGTTTTTAATAACGCTTTAAATAAAATAGCTAGAAAATAAAAGAAAATACTATTAGATTCGTTATTTCATTACGAATCTAATGATATCAATTATTTTGTTGTACGATGTTTTTTTGCGAAGTTATTAAAAAGTGAAGTAAGTACTCCTGCATATAAAGTGGCCTACAGGGTACGCCAAGCCAAAGTGCGAAACTTGCTTGTGTGCGAAACTAGCTTGTGGGATGCGTTATATAAAATATTATTTAAAAACTACAAAAAGCAGAACTATATATTAAACCTTTTAAATACTAATTTTATTAAAAAAAACTTAACTTTTTAAAATATATTATTTTTAATAAAAAAGTTAAAATAAATTTTAGCTATATTAATATTATTTAAAACTAACTACTTTTTTATTTTTATTATAAGTTATAAAAATTTTTAAAGTTTTATAACTTTTATTGCTGCTTTATTAAAAAATATTTTTAAATTATAGTTTTACTAACTAAATATTTAAAACAAAGCGCAATTAAAACAAAAAAAAGTTAAATTTTACTAAATAGTTTAGCGTATGCAGCTTTTAATAAGCTAAAAAACTTATTTAAAAAAGCTATTTTCTTTATATATTTTAATTTTAAAAAGCAAATATTAATAAAAACCAATTTTTTTAAAATAGCGCTAATAAAAACATTATTATAAAAAAACAATTAAAAATAATAGCAACTTGTTTTGTTTTACTTTTATATGTTTAATAATACAAAAACAAAATATAATGTTTTTAATTAAAAAATGCTTGCTATTATAAAATGCTTTAAGCATTAGCAGCACTATTTATAAAAAAGCAAATTATTTGTTAAAGTTTTAATTAATTATACTAATTTATAAGCCTTTATAAAAACGCTTAAATTAAATAGCAAACAAGCTTAATAGTGTATATATTTAGCTTTTTTTAACTTTATTATTAAATATAAAAAAAGCAAGCAAAATAAAACTAATGCGCCCTTGCGCTGCTTTAATTATATAGCTTATAAAGCTTAAAATGCTAATCTACTTTTTTTATTAAAACAAAAAATTAAAATAGCTAATGCTAAAATAAAAAACCATATTTTTAAAACTTTTGCAAAAAAGATCTTTGCTATTAAATCAGCTACAAAACGTACTATTTTTATATAAGCAGTTATATATTACTGCATATATATAGCTACAAATAATAAAAACTTTTAAAACCTAAAGATTTAACAAAATTTATAAAACTTAATCTTTTAAATCTAAAAAAAAAATTTTAAGTATTATTAACTATACAAGCAACTTTTAAATAAACAGTTTATAAAGCTTTAATAATTTATTAAAAAATCTTTATTACAATATAAAAGCAAAGCTTATATTTTTTTAAAAAATTAATCTATTTTTAGTTTATTAAACTATATTATAATAATTTTATAGCTAAATATTTTAATTAAAATTATATACTAAAACTATTATAATAAAAGTTTTATTAACAAATTATAAAAGCAAATATTTATAACTATATAACTAAATATGCTATTTATTTTAAATCTAAAGCAAAATACTACTAAAAATATAATGCTTTAAATGCTTTTTTAATACTTATTAGCTTTATAAAAAAATTATTTATAAACTTTATTACTAAATTATTTAAAACATTTTATTATAAAACTATTATTAACATAATATTTGTAATAATTAATTAATTTATTAAACTTACGCACTTATTTTTTGTTAATAATATTATTATTATTATTTAGCTAACAATTTTATTTTATAAAAAAATAAAATGTTATTTTAAAGCTTTTATAAATATAGTTTTTAATAAAAATCCTGTTTTTATTAGTTAGTTTTAATTAAATTTATGCTATTATTTTAAAATAAAATAAAAACTTTTAATTATATTTTATTTTTAAACTAACAGCTAAACTAAAAAAATAAACCAAATTATAAAAAGCTACCTTTAATGCTTTGTTAATAATAAACAAACTAATTAGCTTTAGCTATTACTACAAGCTTTTTTTGCAATAAATATAGTTATTAATAGCACTATTAAAAAATTACTTTTTAAAGCATTATATAAATATATTTTAAAATTTAAACCTTTTATTAAAAACAACTTTATTTTAAAAAAAGTACTATTAATATAAAACCAGCTATACAAATTAAAAACTATTTGCAACAAATTAATAAATTAGTAATATAATATAATTAAAAAATATATAAAGAATTATAACGCTAAATATATTTTTAAAAGTTTTTATACTAAAGAATTAATAGTTTTATTAACTTAGAATTTTAAATTTTAAAATTACAAGTTAGCTTTTAAGTTTATTAAACCTTTTAAAATTTTAAAAACAGTTAAATTATAAGCGTATTGCTTAACACTTTTATATTAATATAGTTATTAAAACTTTAAATAGCTAAAACTTTAAACACTTTATTTATGCCCGCATTAAAAAATGCTAAAAACAAATAAAAAATAAAAAATATAATAAAAAAAATAATATATTAAAATAAACTATATTATAAAGTTAAATAAAAAAGCTAGCTAAATAAATATAATTAATAAGTATTAGCTATTAATATTACTGCTTTTATACTTATTAAAAAATTTAAAAAACAACAAAGTTATAAAAAAAAATAATAAAAATTAAAGCTACTTAAGCTAGCGTTTTTAATACAAAAAAACCCTAAGGCCAAATTAATTAATTTTTAATAAATTTTTAAAATACCGGTTTTAAAAAACGTTAGCAAAACTTAAAATTTTAGCGTAATAAAAATTAAACTTATTATTTTAAACTTTAAAAATGTTTACGTTTTATTAATAAGCTATATGTTAACTAAACCTAATTTTATTTAGTATTAAATTTAAATATATTATTATATTTTAACTTATTGTTATAAGCATTTTAAAACGCGTTATTAATATTAGTTTTAATAAAATTTTCGATTTTTTTAGCAAATTGTTTTACTGCTAAATATTAAGCAGTATAACTAATGTTTAAAAACTAAAAATATAACATAATTATTTAATAATACTAAGTATATTATTTTATAGTTTAAACAAATTAGCTTTAAGTATAAAATAAAAACTATAATAATTATTAATAGCGCTAACAATAATAAAAAAAATAAACAAACGTATTAAACAGCGTTATTTAGCTGTATATGCTTTATAAGCTAAAAAATGCTTTTAATTATATTTAAGTTAGCAAAATAAAATAAATAAATAAAAAAAAAATATAACTACTTTGTTATTTTTAATTTTATTAATTATATTATATATAGCTTAATAAACTGTAAAAAAAATAATAAAAACTTTAAAAAAGCTAAAATTAGGCGGCTGCAATTTTTTTGCAATAAGCTTTTAAACTTGCTTAAAAAACATTAACATTTATATTAGTTTTAATTAGCAAAGCAAAATTGTTATTGTTAACATAATAAGCTTAAAACATATATTTGTTTTATTTAAAAAGCTTTAACATTTAAACAGCTTTAAATTGCATTATAAAAAAAATTTAAATTATAAATAGCGATTTATATAAAAAAATAATATAAAATAATTTATAGCTTAACAAGTTTTATAGCTTTTATTGCAGCTAATGCAAAAAAATAAAGTTGTTTTTTTATATATATATAAGACTTTTAAAAGCAGGCCAACTTAAAGCTAAAACGTATACGCTGCAACGCTTTAATATTAATAACATACAAAAAAACTAGTTATACAAAAAAGCTTTTTACAGCGGCCAAACTTATGCTAGCGCGCCTAATAAGTTTAATAACGCTAACAATAAAAAGGCATAATAACAAAACAATAAATAATAAAGGCAGTAATTTAAATAAAAAAAATAAATAAATAAAGCTTGAAAATAATTAAAATAAAAAGGTGATTAGTAGCAACTATAGCTAAAACTAACAGAAAATGCTAGCGGCAGCTAAAAAAAAAAAAGAAAAAAAAAAAAAAAAAAAGAAAATATAACAAGCTATATACTTTGTTTTCAAATTAGCTTGCTAAATAATTTACGTTTAAAGCAACGCGTTATTGCAAGCTTAAATATTTAAAAATTATTTAAAATGCGCAGAATTTTTTTATTAGCTAAAAATTCTTATTGTTTATACTACTTTTTTTATTGTTTACATTTATTTTTTACTAATTTTAATTAATTTTTAACTTTTAATTTTATATTATATTTTGTTATAATTTTATTTTTAATTATATTAGCATTACTTATAATAACATTTAACTTTATATTTAAGTTAAAACAACTTATTATAAAAAAAAAAAATAATTATTATAATTTAAATGCATTATTAACTAAACTATTAATTAAAGTGTGTTTTTTTTAATTTTGTTTACTTATATTATTATGATTTATTTAGGTGTGCTTTGCATATTATTTTTTGCTTTTACAAGCTTTAGTCTTATATAAAACTTATTATACAAAATATATAATATATTGTACTTAACCTTAAAAGACTTTTCAAACGTGACACTTTTATATAAAAAATTAGCTTACAAAGTACTTTAAAAAAAGTATAAAACTTGCTTGTATGCAAAACTAGTTTGTAGTATGCGTTAGCTATAAAATTAAAAAATTTTTTTTTAAATAACGCATTTTTTATTTAACTTAGCTACTTAATTAAATAAGCTACCTTAAAATACATATAAAAAACGTCCGTACGCTTTTAAAAAAATTAACTAATTTTAATTGTACAAACTAATAATTAGTGTTTTTAAAATCCTTATTTAATAAAGAATTTAAAAGTATTTTTATTTACTTTTTAGTTATTTTATTAGGACGTATAGCTTTAAAAACAAAAAAAATAGGTTAAATTTACACTTAATTTGCCAAATAAAATAGATTTAAATTTATTACTTAATAAGGATTTCAAAAATACTAATTATTAGTCCGTACAATTAAAATTGGTTGATTTATTTAAAAGCGCACAGACTTTTTTTGTATGTATTTCGGGGTGGCCCATTTAATTGGGTGGCCAAGTTAAGTGGGAGATGCACTACTTTATTTAGTTATATTTCTAAAAATTTAAATTATAAGTTTGTACAATCTTTTTTTGTAAAGTTATTTTAAAAAGAATTGGTGTGTAAAGTATGCCAAGAAAATGCGAAACTTGCTTGTGTGCAAAACTAGCTTGTGGGATGCGTTATAGTCTTTGTTAGATAGACAATTATGGTTTGAACTTGAGTGGAAGATAAGACTCCGGCCTGATTGGAATCAATGTCACGTGACATTATCAGAGGCGCTTAGCACTGAAACCACAAGGCCAGTTCCCAGAATAGACCTAAAAGGCCATCATCTACCTACCTAAGATACTTATTGAGAATACTTATTGAGAACATCCATGAAAAGGTCAGGTGTCTGCAACATATATGGATATTTATTGTAATTGTGGTTACCATATCTATTAACTATGCGTTGATCTAATTCTAGAAAGGCAGCTAGCTCACTTGAATGGTGAATAATGTCGACAAAGGCTCCTATAAGGTTATACTAATACCGTAAATACACCCTTGGGAGGTAAAGGTACCTACTTAGGTAATATCACCTACCCTATTTATCTACCTAGGTACGTATAATATGTCAGTACTTTTCAAGTTGTCTGTGGTGTAATGTACTTAGGTGGGGGGAGATTTCAGGGACCTAGCTATGCCACCAACACTCCTTTCTACTAGTGGAGGTCCCTACACCTAGGTCCCTACACCTATCCAGGGTTGGTAAAAATATTTACTAAAATACTAAATTAGTACAAATTAGTACTGATTATTATTAAAATAACTCAACGAATATAAGAGATATAAAAGTAAAAAAAAATACTATTTTATAGCTTAATTTATAAAGAATTTAACAGTATTTTTCTTATTTTTTTTAAAGTAAATATTGGCTTAGTAATCACGGATTAGTAATTTTTTAGTACTATTTTTAAAAATTAAGTACTAAAAAAATATTAATCCGTGATTACTAAGCCAATATTTACTTTAAAAAAATAAGAAAAATACTGTTAAATTCTTTATAAATTAAGCTATAAAATAGTATATTTTTATTTTTATAGCTTTTATATCTATTAAGTTATGCTGGAAACAAAGTTGTGAAAAAAAATACTAAAATACTAATTTAGTACTAAATTACCAACCCTGCACCTATCTACCCACTTGTATACTTGTATCATCTCAACGTACAAAATGCCCGGATATATACATACCTTAAATAGACAGACTATATACCTCGTAGGTGGGTAGGTACACTCTAAAGTTATCAATATCTCAAGTGCCTCTAGATAGGTAAGGTAGCCTCTAAAGCGCGGGTACGTTACCTATACAGTACCCAGGTATCATGGGGTATGCCGTAGAGGTAGGCTGCTTATAGCTCAAGCTCATTGGACTCGGGGCAGCGCGCTACTCGATTCCCTGTCTCTGTTGTACATTCTACTGTACTATGTATGTATGTAGTAGTAGCTCCACTGGCAGCGCATAGCCAGCATAGCCAGCGCAGGAGTACCCAACCTTAGGTACCCCTACTTATAACTTTGAGGAGCCAAAACTGGGGTGTCCCCTCTCCTCCAAAATCTATACGGGGCTACCCTACAAGGGCCCTACAGAAGCGCTGTCGGTCTCCTGGCCTCCGCCTGCTGCTTCGCCCATGATTTCGACAACTTGAGGGCTTCTTCAACTTCCACTCGTAACAATTCACTTGTTGCAACGATTCATTCATCAATTCCCACCGATATCCCTGAGCTCAGCATCGCGCCAACGCAGCCTGCAGTGAAGCAGCGAACAGATCCCACCGAACAATATTAGCCTTTGCCTTTGCTTCGCCTTGTTCCGACGGCCTCTCTCCCCAACCATTGCCCATTATAGCGCACACTCGCAGTCCGGCACTTGTCTTTCTACACTCCACACATAGAATCCGCTCCGGCTACTTGTTGGGCTTCCTATCTGCGACATCCTCTACGTAATCTATTGCTCCTAGCGAAAAGGCCTGGTGTTTTGTTGTCTTCACAGCCCTCCCCCCTGGCTTTAGCGTTCGTTTTTTTTACACACATGCCATCTGAGGACCCCAAACATTTATCGCCAAATCCCAATGTCTGACGTTGAACAACGCGATCATCATTCTGCAGCCTTCAGACCGTTTGATCCTTCCGCCTAGACAACAAAGCCTTCCAAGACACATAAACAACGCCTTCTAAGATTCAGCATTGATCTCCCCGACCGGCTCTTGGTTTGGCCGCCATGATGGGTCCTGATTATGGAGGCGGTCTATCCTCGGATCGGGTCCATGGTCACCCCCCTCCTCCTAGTGACGGCACCTACCAACTCGATCACGATCGACTGAACATGACGCCTAGTCCATCATATTCGAATAATGGGGGATATCCTCTTCCAACCCGACCGACCGGCTCGCCCACACTCAGTGCTCATGGCGATCCGCGGAGGAGGAGCGGTGAGCGAAGTAGATCTAGGGTCCGCAATGGGAGATCTGCTAGCGGCTCACTTCGTACATGTGCAAAATGTGGTGAGGCTTTAACAGGCCAATTCGTGCGAGCCTTAGACGCAACTTTTCATTTAGAATGCTTCAAGTGTCATGTGAGTGGTTGGACTGCCTATATCCATGACAGGGCTTTGTATTAACAAATTGAATCTAGGATTGTGGTCAAATCGTTGCATCTAAATTCTTCCCCGCCGACGACGAGGATACGGGCGGCCAATATCCCCTATGCGAGACCGACTACTTTCGCAGACTTGGCCTCCTTTGCCACCAATGCGGCGGCGCGCTCCGGGGTTCATACATAACCGCCCTCGACCGAAAATACCATGTAGAACATTTCACATGTTGTTTATGCTCAACTGTCTTTGGGGCTCAGGATAGCTATTACGAGCATGATGGGGATGTTTACTGTCATTACCACTATTCGACACAATTTGCCCAACGGTGTAATGGTTGCCGTACTGCTATTCTCAAGCAGTTTGTGGAGATATATCGCAATGGCCAAAACCAACACTGGCACCCCGAGTGCTACATGATCCATAAATTTTGGAACGTGCGACTGGTACCGCCTGATGATACCGAGCAGCAGCCCCCTGAAGCTGTAGATGCTGAGAGCCGAGAACTCGTACGCCAAAAGGAGGAAGTCATGGAGGATAAAGTTTACCGAATCTGGAGCGTCCTGTCAACCTTCGAGGAGTCATCAGCCGCGTGTATATCTGACATGCTTCTTCACGTCAGCAATGGCTCGTATATTGAAGGCGTTTTCGTTGCTAAAAGGTTCATTTTCCACGTGGAAGTTTTATTCCAATCTGCCGATCGCCTTGATGAGACTCTGAAAAGGCTAGAAATAAAAGGTATGCGGTCTCAAGATGTAGAGGCGTGTGAACGTTGATTACTGAAACCATCTAGCTTTATCGTACGGCCGTGAAGCGAAGCTACTCTGCAAAAAGATCGTTTCTTTCTTCTCATTATTGTCGAAAACGCAAGAGCCCAACATACGAAAGGTAGGCGTCACACAAGAACTCTTGTCGCTTGTTACTGGGCTTGCCCACTATCTCAAACTCCTCATCAGAATTTGTCTCCAAGGAACTCTCAGGCTTGAGCGCGAGCAAGGCTCATCAGATGGGCTATTTAATTTCCTTGGCGATCTTGGTGTACTTGAATCCATGAAAAGTGATGAAGACTCGCTACAAATAACCCTTGGTATGTCGGGGCTCTCTGCCAACGATTCCGATCAATGTACACTGTGCCGAAAGCCTATAGAGGACGAGTGCGCCCTAAGTGGCGATAAAAGGTGGCATTTGACATGTGTGTCCTGCAGTCAGTGTGGCCGTGACTTAGGCAAGGTCCTCGATCAAGCCCGTTTACATCGAGATCAAGGAATCTGTTGTACAGACTGCGAAGTACAGCTCGGGGAGCAAGGACAACCTCTGGAGCGAATCTCTAAGCTTCAGCAATATATCTTCCTCCTAAAAGTTGCCTTAGCACGCTTACTTGAAATCCTTCGGAATAACGGCGCGTTACAGTACGGTATAGTGGACCAGGATCCCAACGGCGGTAAATCATCAGAGGAAAACGGGACAGTTGTGCTCAGGTCCAACTCTCGGTCTAAGTCATTCAACGAAGGGGAGCGTCTTGAAAGGGAGTCGTCTTATGAGAACACTCTCAATGATGTACGCAGACTCAGGAGCACGCGACTTGACAAGCATTTATCGTCCAACTACAGAAAGGCTCGGACATCTAGAGTCATGGATGGCCCTGATGGTCATAGTGTACGGCCTGGCTCAGCAGGCGCAGATGGAGATTTGCGGAATAGGGCATTGCAAATTGATGAAGAGCGAGAAATAGGATCGGGAGGCACAACAGAGCAGTACTTTGGACACCAGGATGCTTTGACCTTGGACGATATCCCTCGAATAGTCGCAGCAGAGCAAGCGCGGGAGCAACAACCTAACAAGCCCACTCGCCAAGAACTCTTTAGATCGGCTACTACCGAACCTGTATTATATAGTACAGGCCATCAAAGAAACTTGTCCGGTGGCCGGGATGCTGAACTCAAAATGATGGGTGAGCCTAGGGGGGGGAGAAAGTTTTTCTCCGAATTGTCGGGTCTGGAGTACTTCATTGTTCGCCATGTTGCAGTTATAATCATGCAACCATTGCTCGGGCATGAGTTCTCGAACGAAGAGTTATTTGATCTAATCGAAGCAAGGAAACCCACATTCTGGAATAAGTTTGGCAAAGCATTTAGCAAGACCGACACTCGCAAAACCGCCAAGAAAAAGGGCGTGTTCGGTGTTCCCTTGGAGATCATTCTCGAGCGTGATGGCGCCGATTCTACGGATGGTGTTGGTCCTGGCGCTCTGCGAATCCCTGCAATCATTGAAGATACCATCATAGCTTTGAAGAACAAAGATCTCTCTATTGAGGGCGTTTTCCGGAAGAGTGGCAACATCAAGAAGCTCACGGAGCAGGTGGCAGCCGTAGATAGAGATGGCTGTGATGCTATCCGATGGAACGACGAATCTCCACATCAGCTTGCGGCACTTCTCAAACGATACCTTCGTGACCTCCCAGAGCCGTTGATGACATTCAAACTCTACAGGGTGTGGATTGCAGCCACAAAAATAAACGACCCCGACAAAAGGCGACAGTGTTTACACATGGCGTTTTGTTTATTACCTCATAACAACCGAGATACCCTAGAAGTCCTATTCAACTTTTTTAAGTGGGTTGCGACTTTCCACCAGGTCGACGAGGATACAGGGTCGAGGATGGACGTTCACAATCTTGCTCGGGTAATTGCCCCGAATATTCTTCGCATGAACACCAAGAGCGCGAGCTTTTCCGATGAACCCATGACCGTGGTATCTTGTGTGGAAGAACTCATTCAGTCCAACGATGAGATGTGCATGGTTAGTAGTTATCGTATTTCTCGTGTATTGAATCGACTGACCTGAATATTTAGGTTCCCGCTGAAGTCATGGGTATACTGAGCGACTCAAGTTTATTCAGTAACAGTGGCGAGATGACGACAAAGGAGATTTTAAAACGTATTGAAGGCCGAGTTCCCAACGGCGGCTTGAAACAGTACGATGGTGCAGAATTTGCCTCACGACAAGAGAGTCATAGGAGAACCGCGGCCACTAGAGTCGACACAGATCCAGCGCTACTCCAAGAGCCTACCATCCCTTTCACAAACACGCAAGGTACCCCCCCTCCGCAGTGGCGGCATCCCGACAACAGCGATATCCCCCACCCTGAACAATATGAACGAAGCGGGACGCCACAAGCAGATACCAATCAACGCAAGGAATGGCGTAACTCCGGATGGGGTAAACCAAATAATTCTCTTGCGACGGGCTAAACACTTTGACCCTACCCCGTATATACATTCTAAATATTTGCACTGTTGATTATTTGTATGGACTTCCCTTGTCGAGCATAGCAACCCGTTCACTTCCAGCCATTGCCGATTTGTCTTAGCAACCCCGCAAGACTCGGGCGGAAACACAAAAATGAGCATTTACGGCCGGCGTTGCGAATCTTAGTTAGTCCTTGAGTGGCAGTACCTTTCAATTCGCTTTCTATTCTTCTCACGCGAGGTTTAAACGTCGGGTAAAACCAGCACTTACTTTTTCAAGCAGGCGCTTTTTGCTTCTGAGAGCGGTACTTGTCCCCTACAGGTCAGCAGCGTTTATTTGGAGTAGCGTGATCACAGTCTCTTGTTCGTGTTCGGTTTGGCTGCAGGATACGTGGTTAATTGTGTGCCTCGCGAATTCGAACTACAGCACAGACACCAGGACCAGGCATCAAGGCCCGAGAAAGGGAGAAGGTTCAAGAGTGCTAGAAGCTTGATAGGTGTGGTGGACTTTTTCTTCCAAGGCCAAGGAAAGTGTTACCAGAAACTTCAATGAAATTAGGGGACCAGCGGCATTTTCGCTCTCCAACCTATTTAGGCAGCGACCGTTCAGTTGGATTTCGGCCTGTCGACCCGAACTACGATTTGGGGGTAATTTACAGTACGATGCCCCAGTTCGGAGGGCTGTTTTGCTGTACCGTAGCTAGACACCTGCAATGAAAGTGCCAGATGGTACTCAAAGAGACACAGCCCAGCAGTCCTTCATCACGTTATTGACGCTGTTGTTTTCCTTGCGACCGGTACATCTAACGACCTGTCTGATTTTAATTAAAATTTATGATGTATGTATGTACGATCAAGGTACAAGGTAGCTATATGCGTGCCTCGCTCAAGAGGCCTATAGAGCTATGATTATATGCTGATTTGACTTGAGTGAAAAACGCAATTGTATCGTCATCATTAATGTGAAACTAAATCACGTAACCCCTTTCCCTCCTTTCTATTTTTCTTATATACGCTTTCGTCTTCCCTTCATGGTATCGCTGACTTCTCTTGCTCAAGCGTCCACTTTACGGTGCGTTTTACGCCGTCATTGAGACTAACGAGAGGTTCGTAGCCGAGTCGCCGCCGAGCCTTAGCAATATCGTAGTAGCGGGTCATGGTGCTGTAGATGATACGCTGGCGAGTAAGGGTCGGCTGGCGGCGTAGGAGGCCGGCGAAACACTCACTCAAGTAGCCCAATACGAGGCCTACATCGCGGCTCATAACCCACGCATGGTCCGTCCCACGCGGCGAGCCCGCCTCCCGCCAGATAGACCGCATCATATCCCAGAAATACACAGGGCTACCGTTGCTTACTAGGAAGGCCTCACCATCAACTTTCTCATGGTCGAGAGGTTGGGTTTTGGAAGCGTGCGTGACGAGCAAGGCACGTGCTGCCAACAGATGCGCGTGCGCTACGTTCTCGACGTATGTAAAATCGAACATATTTGTGTTCAAGCCTACTTGCACCTTGTCGTTACCGCCCCGATACACCCCTATCGCGTGGTATACTAACTGCATGTCGCCCTCGCCGAAGATGCCTGATGGTCGAATGGCAGTCGTTAGGAGATCGCTATCTTGTGCGCGGTTTGCTTCCAGTACAAGTTGTTCCGCGTGAGCCTATTGTCGAAATGTGATTAGCATGCTATTCTGATTGGTGTTCCCACCGCGGCATGTGGCGGTATAATTCGAGGCAGTGAGTTACTCACTTTAGTCTCCGAGTAATATTCAGATTGTAGTTTACCGCGTATCACAGGGTATTCTTCGTTTGCATTGATCAGGTCGGACTTATTGTCGCTAATCACACTAGCAGAGCTCGTGTAGACAAGCGCCTTGACATCGTTCTTCTGGCAGGCCGCAATAACGGCACGCGTACCTTCGACATTGACCTTGTAGAAAATCTCGTTGGAGACGGCGCCGGCACCTTGGGCTGGGGGGGAAGCCGTGTGAATGACAACATCGGGTTTTAGGCGACCCAAGGCCTTTAGGAGGCTGTCGCTGTCGGTGATGTCGGCCTCGATGTACTCGACTCCATCGCTGGCCGGGCGCCGGTTCCGCTGGCACTTGAGATCGATGACCGAGACCTCGCACTTCCAGTCACGCAAGAGTAAATTCACGACGTGGTGACCCAGAAAGCCACAGCCGCCGATGACGAGGACGCGGCCGAGCAGTGGCTGGTCGATGTGAGCCATTGTTAGGCGATGTGAGACAGCGTAGGGGATCGAGACGCGGTCAATTGGGCGACCGAGGGGTGAGGGCGAGTGTATGTATACTTCAGAACACGAAAAAGGTATCAATCAGTATTGAAGCTCGAAGAATAGACAAGATACTGGTTGATATACAGGTTAGAGATAGATATTGGTGGTCTAGGGGTTTGGGTTTCGTATTCGTATTGATCAATTATACTGGTGGTGTAGTTACGTGTGCCTTGGCTAGGTACCTAAGGAGGTAGTTAGTTACCTATCTCGGGGGTACCGTATGCTGTATCAATACCTAGAGAGCCGGTACTGTGGGTACCTAATTCCCCTATTGGATCCAACAGAATGGCTCTCAGGTATCAGTGCGTCGGACCCTAAAACAATGGGTCTCGACCAGATCAGAACCAGATCCATCTCAATTGATCCACATACTCATGACCGTTACCTATATAGGTAGGCTATAGGTTTATAAGTATCACCATTGATCGCAATTGATCGTGGGACTATCTGTACTAGTAGGTCAATACACTAGATCTGTAAGTGCCGTCCGCAGTGGGTGCGCCCCAGATTCAGCGTTTCCTCCCTTCGGCTCGCTTAGGTAAGGCCGGAGCTTGTAAACTTACCTAGGTAACCTACCTACCTTACCTACATGTAGGTAAGTATTGTAGCTTTACTTCATGTTTGCAGACTGGTTAGGTAGCGGAAGAAGAGTTTAGGTTAGGTACTAACTTACCTAAGTAGGTACATAGCCGGGATATATACCGACTTCTTAAAGGTACCTCCAAATCGTAGCTCTTCGCAACGCACATATACCTATTATACCTTATATGTATGTATGTGTATCTATACTTAGGTTCTACAATATGTCATTGCCATTGAATCTAGGCATCTGATTTTGGTCCATTTAGGGTACACATATAACTATAAATGGACGATGACGTCGCATGACTTTCAGCACTTGGGGTGGTTAACGTATGAAGCAACACTATAGGTACAGCAAAGAAATGAAACCTTATACAATACAAGCTTAAAGAACGCATCATTTAAACTATGTATGTACACTACTTACTTAGGCATCCGATATCTACAAAAGGTAAGCTACAAAAGCTATAAAAGCTACTCCGCATTTACTACGATATGTATCCACGCGAGTACGTAAGTACATATTATGTACCCAAGAAGGTATGTTATACCTCAGGTACATGTATCTGCCTACCCATAAGTACCTAGGTGTTGGGCAGGGGCACCCATTAAAGAGGACCCCGCATTGAAGTCACAAGAGTTACAAAAGCATAGGTAGCTACGTGTATATGCTATACAATGTTGGTCTACAATGTTGGTCAAGGTGACCCCACCTTCAACCTAACAATAGGCGGGCAACAGGCAGGCAGAAAGCGAGGCAGACGAGTAACTCCCGTGTTGAGCTCAGCTCGACCTATTACTTTATTACTTTCCTACTACTCGAACTACCTCCTACCTTTTCTGCCTCCTCTGCCTACATTCTGGTTGGGCGCGTACCTTGGTCTTTGATTCCCTCTGTCTCACGTATCGTGAATGTTCATAATTTAGTACCCGGACCAACTCCACCGCCTCATTTTGCTTCATAATTTGGTCTGCAAATCTAGGTTCCAGGAGCTCATACGAACCCCCAACACGTACCGTTCGATGATGCGCCTTGCCTAACCGCATCGTAGCAATGGCAGATCAGTCCATCATTCGTATCTCCAAGGTATGGTAGCCATTATACTAATTCTCCTCTATTCTTGCCGTCTATTAGTGTAAGGACTCCTGAAGATTTGCCTGGTTGACCTCTATTTACTTCTAGGAGATTGGCGAGATCCAGAAGAACTCGGACTTGTGTAAGTACACCCTTTCGAAGCAGCGGAATCCTGCGGCTCTAACTTTGTGTCTTTTTCCCTTTAGCCCTTGCTGTTGCCTTCCGCGATCGCGATGTGCGTAACGTCAAGGCCATGATAATCGGTCCTCACGAGACGCCATATGAGTTCGGCTTCTTCGAGGTTCGTGTGAATGCCAGATTCCACCTGTCTTCGCATGCACCACTATGAGCACTAACAAGCATACTTTCTACCAGTTCTCGTTCAAATTCAATAAAGGTAGCCCGGCGTTCTTCGCTCGAACCTATATATGGCCCGGCCCTGCTAATACTACGTTACTCATCCAGATTACCCTCGCAAGTCACCCGCCGTAACCTGTACCACGACCAATGGTGGCCGTTGCCGCTTCAACCCAAATATTTACGCTAGCGGAAAAGTCTGCCTGTGAGATCCAAACTTACCCTTTCCACTCGGACCTCGCTAAATTACGATATCTATTAGATCTATCCTCGGGTATCTACAGCTTCCTCTTGGCTCCCTCGTCCATCCCTATTTCTAATCTCATCATAGCACATGGCGGGGTGAACCGGGTGAAGAATGGTCTCCTGCCCAAGGCTTGGAGTCCATTTTGATTTCTATCCAGAGCCTTATGTCCTCAAATCCTTACGAAAATGAGCCGGGTTTCGAAAACGCGAATGAAGTAGCGGATCAAACCTACCAGCGAGATTACGTAGCCAAAGTTAGAGTTTCGATTTTTGGTTTAACCACAACAGCTAATAGTCTACCTACAGATTCGACATGAGACTTTGCGCATTTCCATCATCCAGAAGCTAGAGGATTTCCTTGGTCTCTCCTCAGCAAATGATTCACCCACTACACCTATTGCCTACGACCCCCTAACCGATAGTCTCGATCTAGACGATTCAAGTATACCTTGGGAGCCATTCAAAGACTTGTATAAGCGTCGCTTTCTATGGTACTATGATACTTATCTAGAGGCCATTAAGAAAGCACAGAAAGAGGTCAAGGATGGTCAAGCATTTGTCCGTATGCCATTTGAGGGGAGCAGCAATTCAATGGAAGGAACATTTAATTACACTGAATTAGAGAAGCGCTTGCAAAAGATCAAAGCCGCCCTCGATGTCGAAGTAGATAGATGGGCAACGGAGGGAGTCTTAGCAAAAAACAAGGACACCACCGTTCCCGTCAATCTTGCGCGCCAGTTCGACCAGATCAAGGAATCTTTCAAAAGAGACGACGTTCCCCACAATATCGAGCTAGAGAACGGCAACCCATTTGTATGGATACTAACTTACTTCGGACGGCCGATGACGAACTTTGATGGTGGAATGTTCAGAATTAAGCTCAATTTCAGTCCTCGTTTCCCAGATGAGCAGCCACGTGTGAAATTCTTGACGGCTGTTTTCCATCATCGAGTCACGTCGGACGGGATACTATGTTACATTCCTAATCCTAACCGCTACGACGATGTGAAGCAACATATCGAAGCTATACTCAATACCCTGGAGGAAGAGAATCCTCCATATGACCCTAGGACACAGGTCCACCCAGAGGCACACAGACTCTACTGGGGTGGCGCTGAAGGGCGAAAGGTCTACAACAGGAAACTGCGCAGATCAGTCCAACGGAGCATGGAGGACTTCTAAAACTTGAATCCACGTATATGGTGAATAACGGGAAATGGTATGGCGCCAATGGTTGGCGAGGTTGTTTCAGGAAGTGTACATTCCAAGCAAGGCGTCCGGTGGAAAGGTCAGATCACGCACTGCGAGAGGCTGCTTTAGAATACCTAGGACGTGCGTCTTGGTGTTTTAGGTATGCATGGGCTCTACGGTCGAGGAGTATGTATGGTGTTGGGTTTGGGGGCAGCTTCCCCTGGCACTGCAGATCAATTCGCTTATAGACTCTAGTCTGATAATCTCTTCTTTCGGGGTATCAGTGCAAAAACTACACGGGATAACATCACGTGCTTCGGTGTTTACTAGAATAATGCCAACGATTGCTGATGAATAGGTTCCTTGCGCATCGGAAATCATGTTGACACTAAAAGGTTTCTACACTAGTAGTTCCATACCTAGCTCTGCCATAACAAATACTTAGAGGTGAGGTAGAAAATGGAATAACTATGGTATCACATGTCATAAAAGCTAGGCAAAAGACCCCAACTTTTAGCGGCGCTTTAGGTTATGTATCTTTGAGGGCAAGGTCGTATTCCGGGTGGCATGACAACTCTCATTCTCCTAGTTTACACTGAATCGGAGAGGTTTCGATTTTCTCTACGATATCAACCCCAATGCGCCGTCCCATGTATCCAATGTTAATGTCCGCGCCCGCCTGTTTCGTGTATCATTATTTCATCTCCTACCTTCGTCGTCATCGTTAGTCGCATTGCGATAACGCTGGTTAGTGTATGTCCAACATAAGCAGCTGCTCCACTAACGGCGGCACTGATAGGTGCCATTACCGATACCTAATTTGGTAGCCCTCGTCACTCAAGGTTTCTCGTGTCTAAGCCGCGATCACCGTTTCGAGGGTATTTTCGAGCTCCCGTCGATCTTATCTTTGCCGGGGGCGTAGGGTACCGCGACGCCAATGTACCGCTCTTGCTTCCCGACACCTCCGCCGTCTCCACCCTTGAACTCGAATTGGCCCTCGGGCATCAGGGTAGCAGGCGTGCCTTGTGCCGGGCGCTGCGTCTGTTCGTTGTGCAGCTTATCGAGTGACTCGCCGACTATGGCGTATTGAGACCAGTTGATAGGCGGACAGCGGACTACATTCTGAGGTCTGGGGATCGAGGTCCACGGCGGTGGCCCGGGCCTCCCGGCATCGGAGCTTTTTTTCATGTTGGGTGTTTCCTCTGTCGCTGGATGGGGTTGGGTATGTTTCGTTTCTTCGTGGGGGTGATTAGGTTCGTCTCCTTCGCTGCTACTGTCACTATCGCTGTCTTCATCTTTCACGCTGCCGACGAACAGCCCCTCCCCTTCAACATGTACTCGTCTCGCCGTCAGGTCCCGAAGGAAGGCCTCCGGCTCGGCGAGAGCAGCGCGTTTCACATGGTCTAGTGTTGCCATGTCTCTCTCTGCTTTCTTGCGCTGCATCTGTAAAATCGAGATGGCCGACCTGAGGGCTAGAACGTCAGGGTTCTTGTCGAAATCTATAGCCTCTGGCAGGGGCGCCGGCATGGCTGTCGCATCAACATGCGAGCTGTGGGTGTATGTTGGTCGTGATGGGAAGGCGGTAGCGTTTAAGGGTGGCGTAATGGGGCTGTAGGTTGGGCGCACAGGCGACGAGGAGCGCGGAGAGGCTTGGGGCTGCTCTCGTGAGGCGTAGGACATGGGCAATGGGACCGGTATTGGTGTTGTGGATTGAAAAGGTCTTGTTAGGAGGTTGCTACTATTTTGGGCCGTGACGGATACCCGATTCGCTGATGGCTGCTGCTGCTGCTGCTGCTGCTGCTGTGATGCTTTCAAGACTGCAGCCTCCGTGTTGAGGGTAAGGCCTGGCATCATGGTGAGGCCTGACGAAATATGCCGAGCTCGGTCGCGTTATCGTGGCGGAGTTTGGCGTATTGAAAGAATGAAAGCGGTCGCACCTAGATTCCACTAGACTTGATTCTGTTGTTAGACCGAACCTTTATACTCGATACTATTTATCGTATAATTTCCGTAGGTCACTTGCCGAGCGATCGTATGGAACGGACGCGATTGCGATCTTGTATTTAGTTGTCTCCTGGTAATCTGGATGCCTTGCTACTTCAATTTAGCCTGTGACGATGTTGTCGAGGGGTTGAAGTGGAACCTTGCTGGGTCAACTTGATGTTGGGTAAGGGATCCGATTGGCAGTGGCTCCTCCTTACCCACGACACAGATAGGGATGTATACCTAATTGAATACAGGTTACCTAAGGTAGGTAGTATATACTCCGTATACTACCAGTAGATCAGAGAAGTACACAGTGATAGCACTAAACTGAGTTCTCTTGAGTGGTCAATCTGATGGAATTAGGTGTAGAAAGGTAAGTTAAGGTTAGACCAGAGGTCTGATCCCTAGTTAATCTACCACTTCCCCCCGCCTCTCAGCCACCACTAGCCACTTTTCCATGCCACAGCAGCTAGGTACCTAGAAGTACCAAGATCAGTTTTACCCCCAAGTTCTGACCCGAGAGGCTGGGATAACCTCTATACAGGTGGGGCTGGCGCTGCCTATAGTGTACACTAGACGCTACATTAATATACTGGTCTATCTACCTAGATATACTAATACATACGTAGTGGTACTTATAGGTAGTATCAGTAGGTAAATTTAACCTCGGATCTAACCGACAACGGCGATATCAACAGCATGTTCCTAGTTGCTACGGTACTAGGTATAGTACTTAGTAGTGTGCCTCTTGTTTAGGATGTCTTTAAATAAAAGGAATCCCTCTGAAGGGCTTACAGGCCATGTCCATCATGTTCAATTATGATAACATTTATATAGAACACCTTTTGTTAATCTTTCAAACTAAACCGCTATTTTCTTCTACAAAGTTTGTAAAGGATAAGCCAAGCTTGACCGAAAAGGCAGCGAGTGCACTAGGCCTTACCTACCGGGTTTGATAAAATATTGAAAATCTACAAGTGTTGCTAAGGCGTAAAGCTATCAATGACTCAGACTTTCTTCGAGGCCATTGTGTATCAGACGATGAGACAATAATGTAGCCCCTAACATGGATAAAAAATCAAGGTAGCTCAGACAGAAAATGGCGCCGTATCCACGTGTAGGTAGGCTTCTCTTTTCGTGTTCTCAATCGTGATAGCTTGTCTACCATACGCCACTCTTTTGTGTTCCTCGAAGCCGTACTACCACTACTTGGCATTTTACCCTACTATTACTATATAGTATGCTCCACGAGAGCCTAGACCGAGATCCACCTCGCATATACTCACAACATTCTTCCTAGCCCCTGGACTTCATGTAGGACCTTACCAAGACCTTACCTCCGTTGAAGCTGGCCCCCATTGTAGTCTATTGGACGGGCTAGCGGCAAAGCCAGCCAGTGGTATGCGTCCTAGGTATGTAAGTATTTGTTCCTTCTGGACAGCACATATGTAACTCTGATTAAGTATATGATGCGCCTCCTGATTTGCATCGATACCTAGGGAGGTAGGAGGTACCTTGGCGCCCGGTACCTTCTAAGTTACATTACGAATTGTTGTTTCCTCAGCTGATTCTCCGATGTTTTTCCCTCGTTTGCTTTTTCTCCCCCATAAACCTCCATACAGTCCGCAGTCGTCCACCTGGGTACTACCTACTATCTGCCATATCCAACGGCGCCCCGTAGTAATCGCGTCTTGATTCTTGATGTTGTCCCTTCCACTCTGTCACACGATTGCTATGTTTGAGCCCCTTTGAATAATTTCACTCACCATCACAAGAACCCAATGCAAGTGGGGGAGAAGCAGTTTGGCTAGTCACCATATCTACGAAGCTCGCATAAGGAAACGAGTTCAAAGGTTCTTAGATCGATGAGGTCAACCCTGGAGAGTTCGTATGTGTTCGTGGTAGTGGTCTGTCTTCTCGTTATCAAAGGATACAAGTCAACGCAAAATCGTGACTTAGGTATCATGGGACCTATCAAACCTCTCATTTCCGTCACATTATTGTCTATCTTATAGATAGTAACGTGGGAAAGAGGTCGTGTACTTGTGTTCCACGGAATTTTGTATCATCGGTGCTCTGCCTCTTTTCGTACAATGGTAGGGTTCGTTGAACGTTTCAGAAAGCCAAACTTGCCGATTGTCCTTGGGTCGCCGCAGAAAGACGGCGTTATACACCAGCAAGCCGCCCACAGACCACAGAACATTACACTCCCTGTTCTAAGGAACTTCTCATATCCCACCAACATTACAACTAGAAACCGGCCGCCTTTCACATCCCCAGCATGGGGGGAGTTGCCTTCTACCTGGAATCAGCTCGGCGAAATATGCAATTTCTCTCCTGATACCGTCCCCCGAACACGTCAAGATAGGGCTACCGGGCTTGAGGATCCTTTCTTCTATACAACAGATCGTACACCGTTTAAGCAGCCGGCTGACTGTGACGAGAAACTCGGTACGAGGTGCGCGGCTAAACAATCAACCGATTCAGTTTGCCCAAGCCAGCAGGCGGCGGTGGGGAAACGTCAACGCCGAAGTACGTTACTCGGGCTATCATCGTCTCAGGGCCAGTCAACGTCTCGTCTCTAGAAGAACGTCGAGAAAAGCGGGCCTAGGGATAAAGACACAAACATCAAAAATAACTTAAGTAGTGATCATATATTTTCCCAAAAGCGTAATATTACTGCCAGGTTGAAACGCACTTCTCTCGGGCATCACAAGACATATTCGTCCTTCGACACGCCTCGATTTTTCACCCCGCCGCTTAGCAGTTTTGAGCGCCCCATGTCAAGTTCGGGTGTGCCTTTGGTCGATACAAGGCTCGCGCGCTCTACAAGCACGGCTACCGATCCAAGCGTTTCTCTCTTACTCTTCTCCAGAGACATAATTAAAGGATCCTCAGAAAACTTGGAAAAGGCCACCTTGATTCCGTACGTTTTGTCGGAACCATATGTCGTGGGGATGGAACCCTCTAATTCAAAAGGTAGTTCCCGGGGAGTGCATCATGTTGCTCAAGGCTCGCAAGAGCTGTCTAGAGATCAACGTTGTACCAGTCGTGCCTCGGAACCATACAAACGCAAAGGGAAGGAAGGGAAGAGCCGGTGGTTTTCTCAGCTGAAGGAATGGGTCTCAGTATCAGAACCTTCAACACAGGCATTGAAGGACTACAAGAAGGATACGTACAAGAAAGCAGGCATTGCACTCGATGACCCATTGGCTAATGCGAAGTTGCATCTCCCGGCTGCTTCGCTGCCACCAGACGCAATAAAACCCGGAGGCAACGGACCTGAGCCTGAAGAGATTGTTTTGCAGAGAGCAATGCAGCGAAAAAAGGCGCGCGAATTGTTACCTATGGCAGGAGTATCTCGGGAATCACGCTCGAGCGCGAGCCATTGCTCCTCGTTGAGCGGTGTTACTGTGGGTGCGCTGAAAGATGGTGAGTAGTATGGAATATGTGATAAAAACTCGAAGGACGCCATCTCGACTACAAGGATGTCTCTTCCTTTTCTGTCCCTCTTCACTTATTAGCTAGGGTTTGGCTCGACTAGTATGGTGGCTTCCAATTTGCGTGAGCGCATACTCGTATTATACTTTATTATTACCAGCTTTGTATCTAAACCTTGCTAGATTTAGCGGTGGGGGTGGTTATTGGGCCGGGGACTAGTGGGAATTGATGGCTAATGATGCTGTAGCTTGGCGCCATCGCGCACATCTCGGTCTCTAGTACACCCAACCCTTATGTAACGATTTTAGTAGGTAGAACAGAATGTACACGGCATATTAGTGTAAGGAAGGGGAGCCCGGGTGAATCAGGCTCTAGATCTGCGATTAAAACTTTCAACGTGATTGATATTCGGAACTAAATCATTGATTTTAGGAGATATCCACGGGATAAGCCATTCAATTACAGCAAAGAGGCGAGTCTCTACAAACATCATGATCATGACACACCACGTAATTACACCAAGGGAGCCAGCTAACAGACTGAGAAGTATAACAAGCATTTAAGTAGCCTACCTACTAGTAGGTATTTGACAGTTTGACTAATTCTAGAATGACATTATCTGGGCAGCTAATCAGATTCTCAGGACGCCGATCATAAAAGCAACGAATTGGAGCATGGAGATACAGGCAGTCGGCACTAGATTGAGTAGTAGTGCAGTTTGGGCGGGTCGATGTCGCGTGTTTTGATGGGGATAACGAACCTTCTAAAGTTTCGAGAATCCGAGTCATGACGTAATATTCAAGTAGAGACAATGAAAACTGCAATGTCTTGCGTGTCAATGGAAGACAAGACCGGAGCAAATCCCCCAGTCCCTGTGGGCGATGTTCACGGGCTTCTTATCCTAATACTACGTAGGTACTTATACACACTGATCTCAATTACTGAGAGGAAACTATATAGTTTATGTGTATAGTTCTCCTTGGGATGATTTCAGTCAGTTGTGTAGGACGAGGATAATCTCGTGACCGATAACATCTACACTACTTACATCTTCGTCATTCTGACCGTCATTTTCACATTGGATACATTATCGTATATATACTGTCGCGGTGCAACAGACACAACGCCTTGTCTCAGTCAACTGAACACTCCCCGGCCGAGTACCGATAACCTGCAAAATGAAGAGTATTTGGGGAAGCTCTCGTGAAGACCAAAATGATGCGGCTTCGGACAGGGCATCGGGGAGGAATTCGCTGAATGCTGAACGAGACTCAGCACCTCCTAATGAGCATACCCGCCTTTTGCCGAATAGGGTTGACAGTACAACCTACTTAAGTCCAGATGATCCAGCAGTACGAATTTACAGCAGAGCAGAACGGTATAGATCATGCCATACTAATTGCACCTACAGGTCTCGCCATACAACCTCTGGAGTATCCGAATCACCAGATATTTTACTATTCTTTTCACTCTCCTCGCCTTCGCATGGTGGACTATCATCCTAGTCTCGACATTTGTCACGCCACCAGGTTTCTATACCCGGGGATCAGGCTTCTTTCCCTTCAGCTATGCTAGTTTAACGCTTGCCAATTTGCTCCTTACGCTGCTATTCTTCGCAATACCCTCAAAGGCTGTCAGAATCGCGAGTCTTGTTTTTAGCGGTCTTCTTTTCATCGACGCGATGATCTTAATCTCTGTACGGCAGACAAGGTATGAAGAAGGATGGGTTGGTATAGCCAGCGTGCTGTGTAGGCGAAGTAAATTCCTGTGTGCAGCATTAATTGTAGGCTAATGTATCTTCCAGGGGCTTTCGTTATGGCTATCTGGACACTTGCCACCGACCGTCTCGTCGAATGGGGCAAATATGAAGAAGAGGAACGATTAACCGGACGAGCCGAAACTCGGCGCACACTGGCCGAGTGGGTTGCCGTACTGATATCAACAATATCTATGGTAATACTAGCGGCCGCCGTACTCCTCATGACCTGCACGCTGTTCCTCCGAGCCCTGGATGCTGGCTTGGCGGTACCCGGGAAGCTCTACTCGGTTGATGGGGACAAGTATCGGCTACACGTATACTGTCGTGGAAATCGTACGGACCATACGGGTTCGACACTGCCAACAGTATTAGTCGAGGGTGGTGAAGGACCAGTCGAGGATGGCTTATGGGGCTTCGCCGAGAATGCTATCAAGAACGGATCCATTAGTCGGTATTGCTTCGTGGATCGCCCTGGTTTCGCCTGGGTGAGTGTTCGGCCGGGCGAAGACTACGTCCGCTAATGGAATATAGAGCGATACTGCGCCCTCGCCTCTCTCTGCTGGTATGGCCGTTGAAGCTATTGACGAAGCTCTGGCACGAGCCGGCGAAGATGGTCCTTGGGGTTAGTACCAAATCAAGCTCGGCACTGAAATCGTATTAATGAAAGAATAGTCCTCATGAGTGCCGGTATCGGGTCTATCTACTCCCGTATTTTCTCTTCGCGCCACGGCGATAATGTTAAGGGACTGGTGCTCATCGACCCTTTGCACGAAGAGTACTTAAATGACGTAGGTGCTGCTGGTCGCGGCTTTATGCTATGGCTTCGAGGTATCATCTCGCCACTCGGACTCGATCGTGTGCCTGGAGCTTTGTTTAAGGGCCGATCTAAGGAAGATCGCGTCTGGGGGCGGTCTGCTTACCAGACCGGAAAGTACATATTTACCAGACTACAGGAGAACTTGGTAGCTGATAGTTTATCGAAACGCGATGTGGCTAGCAGCCGAGCGATTCAGGCCCAAGGTGTACCGCTTACATTGATTAGCTCTGGAGCCCACATTCGTCAAGATAGCAAATGGGAGGAGAAGCAGAGGGATCTGAGTCGCTTGACACATAATTTGCAACACTGGGACATCGTGAATGATGCGCCGCATCAGGTCTGGAAAACGCTCGAGGGACGCAACCTCATCGAGAAGAGATTGCGACGGTTGGTGCAATGATTATTTCGAGGTATCGTCATAGGACGATGGTGGGCGCTGGGCTGGCGCGAATGTAGTTGGATAGTGTTTTGAGGCGCATGGCTTCGACTTATTGGAAGATCGAAGCGAACTGGGATTTAACTGAAATTGTATATAGTATCACGGATTTCAAGGCATCCCTACGATTACTACTCTGTTTACAATCATGATCGTTATTTGGTTAGCAAAATGTGGAATGTCTCTCGATGCATGATGATGACATGTCAAGTGGAAGTGGAAAGGGTGTGGCTGAAGCTTAAGCTCGAGCCACACAAATCTTAGTGGCTGATAGCACTTAACGCGAAAAACGCGTCTCAATACGGGCGCGCTCTAGGTAATAGGCACAAGGACCCGTCCAAGAAGACGTCAAAACCAGAGATCGGTAAATCTACGACATCATCGCAGTCTTATGTGTATATTCGAAAGCCTGAAATTACTCACCCCGTAGCAGAACACCACTGAAATTTACCGTTTGCTGAAGATGGCCAGCTTCTTCGACCTCAAGGCCCGGAAAGCTGCCGCTGCAAACGGTGCCTCAGTATCGAAAGCAGGCGAGCCCAAGCAGGCGCCTAGGAAACAGCCTTGGGTAGAGAAATAGTAAGTCCTTATTACGCACTATGTCAATTACTTTGAAGGCGCGGTGGTGGGGGACTGACTTTATACAGCCGACCAAAAACTCTTAGTGATGTTACAGCACAAGATCACACAGTCAATGTCCTGCAACGAACTTTACAAGCCTCTAATGTGAGCTTCTTTGATCCCACGGCCCCAGATACCTAGATTCTCATACAATTCTAGCTCCCTCATATGTTGTTCTACGGCCCCCCAGGAACCGGCAAGACATCGACAATCCTCGCCCTAGCAAAAGAGTTATATGGACCTGAGATGATGAAAGTGCGAGTGCTCGAGTTAAATGCCTCCGACGAGCGCGGGATTAGTATTGTGCGGGAGAAAGTGAAAGATTTTGCCCGAATGCAACTCACGAACCCGCCTCCGGGCTATCGAGACCGCTACCCTTGCCCGCCCTTTAAGATCATCATCCTCGACGAAGCCGATAGCATGACACAGGATGCGCAGAGCGCGCTCCGCCGAACAATGGAGACTTACAGCAAGATCACTCGTTTCTGCCTTATCTGCAACTACGTCACCCGCATCATCGACCCGCTCGCTAGTCGCTGTAGCAAGTTCCGCTTCAAGAGCCTAGATCAAGGAAACGCGCAGAAACGGCTTGAGGAAATTGCTGAGAAAGAGGGCGTCAAGCTTGAACAGGGTGCTGTGGATGCACTCATTCGATGTAGTGATGGTGATCTGAGAAAGGCTATCACGTTCTTGCAGAGTGCCGCACGCTTAGTAGGAGCTGTAGAAAAAAACGAGGATGGTGGTGTGGATGAGATGGATATAGACAGTGATGCGGCCAAAGTTGTCTCTGTCAAGATTGTTGAGGATATCGCGGGTGTAATACCAGACTCTACTATCGAGGGGCTACAGAAGGCTATGCAGCCAAAGTCGGCGGGAACAACATATCAAGCCATAGCCAAGGTAGTGGAGGGGATGGTGGCTGACGGCTGGAGTGCTGGTCAGGTCGTCACACAGGTAATGTCGAATCACTCTAAATTATTAATAGCCGATGCCCTAACTCGTTTTATAGCTTTATCAAGCGGTGATCAACGATGAATTCATTCCTGACCTTGGCAAAAACAAAATTACTCTTGTGTTCTCCGAGGTCGATAAACGGCTAGTCGATGGTGCAGACGAGCATCTGTCCATCCTCGATTTAGCCCTGAGAATATCCAATATTCTAGCAGGTAAGGGATGAAGAGGCATAATACCCTAAGGAGTACAAAAATCATGGATTGAGCGTGAAAAGGGAGGCTCGGTATTTTAAGGCGTCATTGCGAACTGGCGTCTGGATGACTGTTTCTAACATAGAGCTACCCTCATCAGTATTTTCCCAAATCAACATTCATAGCAACGAAAGATCTCTATATGTTGATTCCTAATGCTGGCTTAGGAATTTGCGGAGTGAGAGGCTTGAAACCATATAACTATCTTCTGTTCATAGAAGTACCACCAGTTTCTAATATCTGAGGGTATTGGTTGTCGTGTTCATCTCGTTAATTAGAGCTCGCCACTACTCTATGTCACCAAAGACCCCGCTAGTAACATACTATACTGTTGAGATACCATGCGTTATTGTGATGTATTATATCGGCTTCAAGTCGCTATCTATGCTAGGTTACCTACCAAAAAAAAATTTCACACTTTCTCAACGACTATGATCCTTACTTGACTAAGTAATAAAGATATACTCTATTTCAACAGGATAGCTCACGCGTAGGCAACGGATACCCTCGTCCTAAATTAGCCGATATTTTTTAAGCCCCTCTTGCATGTAGCAACATTATGTTGTTTACTTGTTTCAAGAATCGCAACATACCATGTCATCGGATACATGGGCTTGAAATTAGGGATGATGCCCGCTGATACCGACATGTGGGTGAATTCGGCTAGTGTCTAGTGTTCATGTTCAAGTAATTTATGTTCTTTGATCCTTAGTTCTTTAGCATGCACTTCTGCTCATGCGGAGCGGGCTTGAGGCCGGCGGCAAAATTTGCGACGTAAGTCACTGCTCTGCGAGAATTCATACACGCTCAGTCTATTATTGCTTGACGGAGGAGCGAGCCCTGGGTTGGGCCGCAGTTGTGGCTAGGGCTGAGAGGAAAGTTGTAGACTGCTGGACTTATTAGGTTGTCAGAGGCATTGGAGTCGGTAATGCTATTTCAGCTGTCTTTTACATTACGTCAATCTATCTATTCATACTTTAGTCGTTTTATGATCGTTCAGGTCCAATACATCAAACTATCGCCCATGAGCTACTCCGGTATGCTACTAAATAATATTCTTCTATGGTAGCTAATTCTGTAGTATATCGACCATGTCCTGAAGACAGTATTGGGATAGGAGCTAGGACCTTATTAATTCTTATTAATTAGACGAAAGAAGCTCGGTGTTAAACACTTCCCGTGTTTCGAAGCTTCGCAAGTTAAACTAAATACACCGTGCTAGATTTATGTTCAAATTCCCATCACTATTTACTCGTTGATGAGACCCAGGTTTCCGTCGAGAGCTGACCAGATACTAGTCTCTCCATCTTTTATAGACTTCTTTTTGAAGCGCTCCCCGGTACTAGAACGGCTTTTCTCGTTTTTTGCGAATTCCACATCTCCGTCCGCTGATCCTACATTATCATCTTCAGGCATCCGCAGTGGCCCTTTGCTTTGAAGTATGGATACTTGATCTAGTGCCTGCATTGCATCTTCAATAGACATCTGGCCTTTATCAACTGCCTCGGCAACGGCCTCCAATGTTGCGATCTTGGCCGAGTCAGCCGCAAAGAGCCAAGGCTGGATCTGCTCGGTGACAGAAGCGCTCTTTGTCGCTTTGGCGAAACTTAAGCTTGGATGTGGATGTTCGAACTTTGGTTGTGCATGTTTTGACAATAGCTTACTGTCCTGCGCGAGACGGCGCAGCGCTTTGTTCGTCTCCCGTTGCTGCCGTGCAATCGTGGCGTTGATGTGTGCCTTTTCCTGGACTAGGCCCTTTTGTTCCCGCGAGAGTGCTTGGAGTTTCTCGAGGTATGGCGTTAAGAGGTAAGCCTGCGACTCAGGGCCGGTTGGCAATAATGCCACTGGATCAGATTCTTGCACGCTCTGTGGTAGTGGCATCTCCCTGAACTTGTGTAGTTGAGACATTGAAACCATTATTTGCTTGCGCAACTCGATGTGGCGTTTATATTCCTTCTCAATATCGGCTAGTTGTCTGTTACGATTAAAGCCCTCGTCTTCATTCTTCTTATTGGGTGAATTATCTGCTTCTTCCGACTCGTTTTCTCCCGCTTTGCTCAACATGGTCTCTATCCAATTTACGAGCGAGTTTTTGACTGCATTTAATGCTTCAACCTGTGTTTCGGGGGGTGCATTCTTGGGGTCAATGGGATGCTTTGTTTTGAGATCTTCAAGCTTGTGCTGATCATGCTGGTGAAGTAGTTTCTGACGAAGAGTCGCTTTGCGAAGCCGCGAGACCAGCTCCTCGGCATCCTGATCGGGTGGCTCTTGGTCCTTCGTGAATCCTTCGACAAGCTCCTTTGGAAGCTCTGGGAAGGGAGCACAGTCCCTGAACATGGCTATCGGGTTGAGGAAATCTGGGGCTGCGGCTGGTTGACGGACGAGTTCTTCATAGTGCTTGTTCAATGCATCAAGCCGTTGGCGCTCCTTCTCTAGTTTATTGCATTCTAGCTGCTCCTCGAGCAGCCTCCTCTCAGTGTCCGCCCGGGTTGAGGGGGAAGCGGGAGCAGCAGAGACGGCGGCTTTGTGTTCAGCTCTTAGCCTGGAGAGCTCTCTCTGGAGCTTGATATTCTTTTGTACCGCCTCGATGAACTCCCTCTGCGCCTCTTGAGGAGCATCTGATAGGGAGACGGGCTTGTCAGCATCGATGAGATATAGAGGGCTATTCAGCTGTTCCTGTCCCAGGCCCTGGGCCAAATTTTGAGTCATGGCCCGTTTCTCAACAATGAGTTCTGCCCTAGGACGTAAGAGTCGCCCCAGAGCCTCACGAGCTCGTTCAGCAGCTAATTCTTCTTCTGGTGTCGTGTTCATGATGGTCTCTTAATGTGTTGAGTTGTGCTACGTAATAGTGCTCTTGATTAAAAAGGAAGAAGCTGAGTGTTTAAAAAAAAAAGCTCTTATTTTCACCTTGCCCTGCCTTGTTAACCTGTGCTTTAGGCTTCAGGTAGATACAAGTTAGCACTTAGAATACGTACCTACCTAGGTAAGTAAGTAGGAAAGAGAGTAAGTAAACAATGCTCAGCCAATTAAACCCCAAAATTTCAGTGGCGGGATAGGCGCCTGATTGGCTGAATGCAGTACATCCGTCCCCACTATTGTTGCTAGCTTGTGGTCCACTTACTTTAGGTAGGTACTGTCTCAATGATGAGCAGTCTAGCTTCTTAAATTTTCTGTTGAGCGTGTATGAACCTCGCCAAACGTTAAAGAACCCCCCATATCAAGTCTTTTTTTTGCGCAGCCTCGTAAAAAACGCATAAATTCGAGCGCGCAAGAGGCAGATGATTTAACCGTTGTTTCGAACGGCGCCCACGTCCATTGGGTCTACGAATAGGACCAGCCGCCAACCTATCGATTCTCCCATACTCCATCGCGCGCCACCATAGAGACAGCCCTCGAGTGCCCATTCACACTTTTCAGCATTCAAGATGGCCGACCACCACCGAGATGTGTCGCAGTACAAGTACTCGGCTATGTCCAACCTGGTTCTCCAGGCGGACCGCCGATTTATTACGCGACGCACCGACGAGGCTACTGGTGATCCCGAATCTCTAGCTGGCAGGCTCAATGTTAACGACATGGGCTCTCGTATCACGCGCGATGATGCACCTAGGCCAAAGAAGAGGACCGGTGCTCTAGCTGTCGAGAGGGGTGCTGCACAAGAGGGACAAGACATCTTGGCCCGCGAGCAAAGAAAGCGGAAGAACGATGCGTCTCAGTTGAACGGGACGGGCATTCTTGGGCGGGCGGACCTATTGGTTGAAGGACTTCGATATCAACCACGAACTCCTACTACACGTGCGACATTCGACCTGATATTGCATCTCGTTGCGAGTAACCTTGGAGATGTGTCGCATGAAGTCGTTCTTAGTGCCGCCGACGCCGTTCTTGAGTATCTTAAAGATGAGGACGTGAAGGATATAGAGAAGAAGAAGGAAATTGATGATTTAATAGGATCGAGTTTGAATCCTAAGCAATTCAACGAATTGGTAAATCTCGGAAAGAAGATCACAGACTATGATACTCAAAATGACGACGAGGAAATGGATGCTGGTGCCGGCAGGGATGAACTCGATGGCGAGCTAGATGATCGTCAAGGTGTTGCTGTTGTTTTCGACGAAGAGGATGAAGATGAAGAAGCAGCCATGGCGAATGAAGTCCGGGACGAGTCCTCTGACGACGAAGCTGCTTTGGAAAACGACGAGGAAGATATTGCTGGCATGGAAGAGCGGGCGATAGGTGGAGATGCGGGCGAAGATCGGGCGGAGGAAGAAACTGGTCTAGTTGATGATGATGCGATGATCATTGACCCAGACATAACGGAAAGCAACAAGGCAGCCGCATCACAGGAGAAAAATTACCTCCCCGCTCGCGATATCGATGCATATTGGCTGCAGAGGGAGATAGGCAATCTATATTCCGATGCCCATATTCAGCATGATAAGACGGCCGATGCCCTGCGCATTCTCTCTGGAGAACCTGACGAACCAGGTGGTGAAGAGAAGCAGCTAAGAGAAATCGAGAATGACTTGATGGAACTCTTTGACTACGAACATCACGAAATTGTCCAGAAGCTCATCGAGAACCGCGAGAAGATCGTATGGCTTACTCGACTAGCCAAGGCGGAGGATGACGAAAATCGAGGAGTCATTGAGCGAGAAATGGCCTCTGAAGGCCTTCGATGGATACTCGATGAGCTGCGGGGTAAGAAGGTCGGTGACGCTCCAAAGAAGATAGAGATTAAGATGGACATTGATATGCCGGCCTCTCTCGACAATGCCCCCAAGACTGAACGGCCCGAGGGTCAACTTATTGGTGGCCTCCAGCCTCGTAAACTTATCAATCTAGAGAACCTCGTTTTTGATCAGGGAAATCATCTTATGACGAATCCGAAGGTTCGTCTCCCTGAAGGCTCTACCAAAAGGACATTTAAGGGCTATGAAGAGATTCATGTTCCGGCACCCAAGAAGCGCAACCAACCGGATGATGTTAGCATACCAATAACAGATATGCCTGAGTGGGCGCGAGGTCCCTTTAGTTCGGCGAAAGCTCTCAACAAGATACAGTCAAAGTGCTACCCGTCAGCTTTTGAGGACGATGGCAATATGTTGATTTGCGCCCCGACCGGTAGTGGCAAGACCAACGTCGCCATGTTAACGATTTTGCGGGAACTTGGGAAACATAGAAACCCTCAGACGGGTGATATCGATCTAGATGCGTTCAAGATAGTCTATATTGCGCCCTTGAAGGCATTGGTTCAAGAGCAAGTTGGCAATTTTGGCGCTCGTCTCAAGCCATTCGGTATCACGGTATCTGAGCTAACGGGCGATCGTCAACTCACTAAGCAACAGGTTACCGAGACGCAGGTTATCGTCACAACACCAGAAAAATGGGATGTCATTACGAGGAAAGCCACGGATCTTACATATACGAACCTCGTTCGACTAATCATCATCGACGAAATCCATCTATTACACGATGATAGAGGACCTGTTCTTGAGAGTATCGTTAGTCGAACAATCCGAAAAACCGAACAGACAGGTGACCCTGTGCGGTTGATTGGCCTATCAGCAACTTTGCCAAACTATAGGGACGTCGCTAGCTTTCTTCGTGTAGATCCGAATAAGGATCTTTTCCACTTCGATGGTTCTTTCCGACCATGTCCTTTGAAACAAGAGTTTATCGGTGTCACTGACAAGAAGGCAATTAAGCAATTGAAGACAATGAATGATATCACATACAATAAGGTCATTGAACATGTCGGGGCACATCACAACCAGATGCTTATTTTTGTACACTCTCGCAAGGAAACGGCGAAGACCGCACGGTACATTCGAGATAAGGCGCTGGAGATGGAAACTATCAACCAGATTCTAAAGCATGACTCCGGGTCTAGGGAAGCGCTGAATGAGATTGTCAATGATATTTCAGATGCAGACCTAAAGGATCTCCTGCCCTACGGATTTGGCATTCATCACGCAGGCATGAATCGAGTCGATCGCGACGAAGTTGAGGGGCTTTTCGCCGCGGGTCTCATCCAGGTACTCGTGTGTACTGCAACACTTGCTTGGGGCGTTAATCTGCCGGCACACACCGTCATTATTAAAGGGACTCAAGTCTATTCCCCCGAAAAGGGTAGTTGGGTAGAGTTGAGCCCTCAAGATGTCCTTCAGATGTTAGGCCGCGCGGGACGTCCTCAATATGATACGTATGGTGAAGGCATTATTATAACGTCTCAACACGAAATGCAGTATTACCTTTCCCTGCTCAACCAACAATTGCCTATTGAGAGCCAGTTTGCTAGCAAACTGGTTGACAATTTGAACGCAGAGATCGTGTTAGGAAACGTTCGTAGTCGGGACGAGGGAGTGGAATGGCTCGGCTATACATACCTCTTTGTTAGAATGCTCCGGTCTCCCGGTCTGTATAGTGTTGGTGCTGATTATGAGGATGACGAAGCTCTTGAACAGAAGCGGGTCGATCTCGTACATTCTGCTGCGGTCGTTTTGAAGAAATCTAATCTGATTACCTACGACGAAAAGACCGGTAAGCTCAAGGCAACTGAGCTTGGAAGAATCGCGTCTCACTACTATATCACGCATGGATCAATGGACACCTACAATAAGTTGATTCAGCCTTCAATTACCACAATTGAGCTCTTCCGGGTGTTTGCCCTTAGCGCAGAGTTTAAGTACATCCCTGTACGACAGGATGAAAAGCTGGAGCTTGCCAAACTTCTTGGTAGAGTACCTATTCCTGTCAAGGAGAGCATCGAAGAGCCGCATGCGAAAATCAACGTTCTTCTCCAAGCCTACATTTCTCGCCTCAAGCTCGATGGACTAGCTCTGATGGCTGATATGGTCTATGTCACGCAATCTGCTGGCCGAATCCTACGCGCAATTTTCGAGATAACGCTTCAGAAAGGATGGTCTAGTGTCTGCAGGACGGCCTTGGATCTGTGCAAAATGGCCGAGAAGCGCATGTGGCCGACGATGACTCCTCTCAGACAATTCGGTCCTCGTTGCTCGCGGGATATCATCGCTAAAGCAGAGCGGATCGACATCCTTTGGAATAATTACTTTGACATTGACCCTCCGCGTATGGGTGAATTGCTTGGAATACCGAAGGCCGGCCGCATAGTCTGCGATTTAGTAGCTAAATTCCCCCGTCTCGAGATACAAGCTCAGGCACAGCCGATAACTCGATCCGTACTCCGGATTGAATTATCAATCACACCGAACTTCGAGTGGGACGATGAAATCCATGGGACCGCAGAAAGCTTTTGGATTATGGTAGAAGACTGCGACGGGGAGGACATACTGTTCCAGGATCAGTTCCTTCTCCGTAAAGACTACGCCACTTCAGAGTCAAACGAACATCTAGTAGACTTTACTGTTCCTATTACGGACCCGATACCACCAAATTACTTCATTTCTGTGATTTCTGACCGGTGGATGCATTCTGAGACGAGATTGCCTATATCGTTTCAGAAACTTATACTCCCGGAGAAATTCCCTCCTCATACCCAGCTTTTAGATCTGCAGCCTCTCCCTGTTGCAGCTCTGAAGTCTAAGGATTATTCCAACTTGTATGATGGGTGGAATTACTTCAACAAAATCCAGACTCAGACTTTTAACTCGCTGTACGGAGCAGACGATAACGTTTTGATAGGGGCCCCTACTGGGAGCGGTAAAACCGTCTGTGCCGAGTTTGCCATCTTAAGACTGTGGTCCAAACCAGAGATCGGTCGAGCTGTTTATATTGCCCCGTTTCAAGAGCTTGTTGATATCAGACATGACGATTGGCAGAAACGCCTCGGCCATCTACGTGGTGGCAAAGAAATCGTGAAGCTCACCGGCGAAACCGCGACAGACCTAAAGCTGCTTGAAAAAGGCGATCTCATACTTGCCACACCAAGTCAATGGGATGTTCTTTCAAGGCAATGGCAGAGACGTAAGAATATCCTAACTGTTGAACTTTTTATTGCCGATGAGCTTCATTTATTAGGTGGTCCACTTGGATATGTTTACGAGATCATCGTATCTCGCATGCATTACATTCGCACCACAGCTAGCCTAGCTATGAGAATCATTGGTTTAAGCGTTTCGCTTGCTAATGCTCGAGATTTGGGCGAGTGGATTGATGCGAAAAAGAAAGATATTTATAACTTCAGCCCCCATGTTAGACCGGATCCTCTAGAACTGAGAATTCAGTCCTACACCATTCCTCATTTCCCATCGCTTATGCTCGCAATGGCTAAGCCCACGTATCTTGCAATCAAGGAGCTCTCGCCGGACCAGCCCGCCCTGGTGTTCGTGCCAAACAGAAAACAGACGAGGTCAACAGCTCGCGACATCCTTACAGCTTGCTTGGCAGACGATGACGAGGACCGGTTTTTACATGTGGATGTCGACCAACTACGGCCAATTCTTGAGCGCACCCACGAGGAAGCTTTGGCTGAGGCCTTATCCCACGGCATTGGATACTACCATGAGGCTCTCAGCCAGAATGATAAACGGATTGTTATGCATCTTTACAACCAGGGCGCAATCCAGCTTCTTATTTCTTCTCGTGATACGTGCTGGGAGCTTAACTGTGCGGCGCACCTGGTTGTTGTGATGGGTACGCAATATTTTGAGGGCCGTGAACATCGATATGTTGATTATCGACTCAGTGAAGTATTGCAGATGCTCGGCAAAGCTCTTCGTTCATCTCGCGATGGCCGGTGTCGAGCGGTCCTAATGACCTCGGCTGTCAAAAGGGAATATTTCAAGAAGTTCCTCAACGAAGCTCTCCCAGTAGAGTCGCACCTACATAACTACGTGCATGATGCATTTGTCACCGAGATCAGTACGAAGATGATAGAGTCAACTGAGGATGCTATCAATTGGACGACTTTTACCTATTTCTATCGCCGACTATTAGCAAACCCAAGCTATTACAGTCTTTCGAGTCCCACTCACGATGGGCTGAGTAATTACCTCTCGGATCTAGTCGAGACTACCATTAAAGAGCTCGCAGAATCCAAGATAGTCGATTTCGACGAGGACGACGGGGCTGTTACACCCCAGAACGCAGCCATGATTGCGGCGTATTACAATCTGTCATACATTACCATGCAGACCTTCTTATTATCACTAAGCGCGAAGACAAAATTGAAAGGTATCCTGGAAATTGTCACGTCGGCAACAGAATTTGAATCTATCCAGATCCGACGTCACGAAGATAGTCTACTTCGACGTATATATGATAGAGTACCCGTTAAGATGTCTGAGCCGGTATATGACTCCCCGCATTTCAAGGCATTCGTACTGTTGCAGGCACATTTCTCTCGGATGCAATTGCCCATCGATTTGTCCAAAGACCAGGAGGTTGTAGTCTCTAAGGTATTGAGTCTTTTGAGCGCGACCGTAGATGTTCTCTCATCTGATGGGCACCTTAATGCCATGAACGCCATGGAGATGTCTCAAATGGTGGTCCAGGCTATGTGGGACCGCGACAGTCCCCTGAAGCAGATCCCTCATTTCTCCCCTGAAGTCGTCAAGGTTGCCAATGAATTTGAGTGAGTACTGAGAGCTATTTTCACTACCTTAGATTTTATTTCACTAACTTGAATTGCGCTAGAATCAACGATATCTTTGACTTCATGGAAGCGATGAACCCGGAAGAGAATACAAACTATTCTACACTTATAAAGCGTCTCGGGTTGTCACAAGCGCAACTAGGACAAGCTGCAGCTTTCACCAACGCAAAATACCCCGACATTTCCCTTGAGTTTGAGGTCTTGGACAAGGACAGCATCCATGCGGGAGAGCCAGCTTACTTGAATGTCCAAATTGAGCGAGAGGTTGAGGACGAAGAAGGCGAGGTAGACACAACGGTTCACGCTCCTTTCTATCCCGTCAAAAAGATGGAGAACTGGTGGCTCGTCGTCGGTGAAGAGAGTACGAAAACGCTCCTTGCTATTAAGAGGGTCACAATAGGGCGGCAGCTGAAAGTGCGTCTTGAGTACACGGTACCGACGCCTGGTAACCATGACTTGAAGCTCTTCTTGATGAGTGACAGCTACATTGGCGTGGACCAGGAACCTACGTTCTCAGTCAATGTAGCTGAGAGTATGGATGTTGACGAAGATGAGGAGGAGGAGGATGAGGAGTAAATTGTACCATGTGGTTTACCCAACCTATCGTATGACCAAACTTACTGTGTATTTAGTTCAACAAGGGATGGAAGGGGAGCGAGACGGCTGATTTAGGACGACCAACAAAAACGAACGAGGCTAGATAATACTCTTCACAGGCTGGCGTTAGATATATTCGTTTCCCCCGTTGATCTGGATAAGGAGGCAACAACAAAAATTCAGAGGACCAGTCATAGTACCAATTGCGTGTGGCACTCAATTCTGTGGATGGCACGAAGAGGAGTCTGACACCCGCCTTGTGGTTGTGATTCTTGGGACCCGGGCTCCAACATTACAGAGATATAAAGATGCAGAAACAAAGTGCTAGGAACAGGAACAGGAATAGTTGACATTGGTATTAGTGGTGGCATTACGGTAGTCAATGTTGGTGAGTTTAATGGAATGGGCATACGAGGGGGGGGGTGGGTTACTTCGATGAAAATGGATGCCAGTGAGACTACTATGGAGTTGCAGGTACACACATATGTGGTAGAGGGTGACCTGACCTGCCCTCTTGTGAGACCCCAAAACTGGGCAACTCCTTGTTAACAGCACAAACACTGACCTGAAGACCGAGCTGAGTAATGGAGCACTGAGCCAACCAAGCTGCGAGTTGCCTATGAGCTAAGCCCTGACTTTCCTCCCGCTGCCGCTTCGTTTCTCCCTCACTTCCGCTCCGAACTCCCCTTTACGGTTGTTTCAATTTTGTTATTATTGTTGTGATTTTTATTTTTGTTTCTATTTTTACTTTGAAGTCTACGTCTACTCTCGCTCCTGGGACTGGGACTGGGACTGGGCAAGCGAAGCGTCTTAATCCGGGGATGATCTGGGCCATCCATCTAGGACTGAACTGGCTGAGTCAAACTCCATCTCACCTCGCCTCCCTCGCCAAGACCCAAGACGAAGAGAGCAGACTTACTCCAAAATCCGCAAGCAACGGCAACGGCGTCATCATCGACGAGGGTCACGTGCGACAAAGCTGGTCCGGAGCTACCTACCTAGTACTTAAGTTGTAGTATCTTCTGCCTACCTAGGTAGGCAGACTAGGCTCAGACTGATAAATTAAGTACGTAACAGAGGTACTTGTATCCATCCATCGTAGACAGCTGTTGATCTTGGATTGAGCACCAAGCACCGAGCACCGAGCACCAAAGCAGCCGGCACCAAGCACCAAGCAAGGACTGGGCACCGAACATCTCTGGCGGCGCTACCTTGGGTAGACTATCTTCTTCTAAGCCACACAACACACGACCATTCTTTTCCTCTCATACAACTCATCCAATCCATCCCGTTATCCATCTCCCTACTCATGATTTTCTTTGCAGCCCCTTATTGTGTGATAGTATCGAGCAGTCCCGCGCGGTTCACGACGTCTGATTGCACCTGTCTGCCCGTTCTCGCCTCTAGGTCAATTGCGGCGTCATCGTCTTTTTACTGGACTTGATTTTATTTTTTTGCCAAGGATCTGCTTGTTATTGGCGCCATCGGCTGCTCCACCAGAAAAGTTGACCTGACCTGACGCGTTTTCTCGCATCTGGTCCCGACTATCTATCTATCTATCTACCTACTCTGGTCATTAATCCTCCGCACCGTCTCTTCTTGACTTAGTCCACCTACTGATCTATCACAACTGCCTACCTACCGATACATCTTTCTCTCTCCCCCATTGCCACCAACCATCAAAAAACCACACCTGCGTCCCAAAACATCGACGTCGACGCTCAACCCTCCCAACCTTTGTCCACCGCAACCTCAACTTCAACTGCAACTACAACCTCTACACCCCTACATAACAGCAGTCACAACCACAATCGCAACTCTTCATCGTGCATTCAACTGCAACCTCCATCTTCAACCCCCCGTGGCCGCTCTTTCTGTCCTTGCGACATCGTGAGCATCGTGCACCTCGTCATTATGTCTGACGACACATCTGCGCAGCCCACTGTGGCACAGCCTACAGAAACTGCGTCTGGTGTCGGTGCCACTGCTACCGACAATCCTGCTCCTGAATCTGCCGCGCCTGCCGCGTCCGTCGCCGATGCCAAAGTTTCCGAGTCTGATGAATCGGGCACTGCTGCCGCCGACGATACCGGGGCTGACAAGGCCAAGTCAGAAGATCAAGGTAAGGTGTCACTATACGATAGCATGCGTCACGCATATGCAGATACTACCTACTCACTGAGTTATCAACCGCCAACTTTTGCTATGTGTTTAGCCACAAAACTCCCCCATAACCCTTCCCTCAATCTCTATCCGCATTAGCGCATTTATTACCAATTAGTCTCAGCTTGATAATATACTTAACGTAACAGTAAAGCTAACTTGCTGTGTCCTAGCGTCCAAGCCTCAAGCCTCTGCCGCTACCTCCTCCGCTAACGAAAACGCGACCGAAGGCGACGTCGAGATGGATGAAGACAAACCAGCTGCAGAAGGGGCCGAGCCTACTGCCGATGCTGATGGGAACACGAATGAAACAACTCAGACTACGACCAAGTCACAACCGCGCCGCAAGTCTACTAGTGCCGCGGATAAGGGGAAGAAGCTCAACAGAAAAGCCTCGAAGGCTAAGATTCTACATCTAGACGCAAAGCCCGGGGATCACTATTTTGCTAAACTGAAAGGTTTCCCTCCGTGGCCTGTTGTTATCTGCGAGGAGGACATGCTTCCTCATAATATGTTGAACACGAGACCTGTCACCGCTTCTCGTCCAGATGGAACATATCGAGAGGATTTTGCTGATGGTGGCAAGCGCGCCGGAGATCGCACATTTCCAGTCATGTACCTCCATACCAACGAATTGTAGGCTGACCTTGCCTAATTTTCCCTTTGTTATGTTTACTAACTGCTATTTACAGTTCTTGGACCCCCAACACGGACCTGAGCGAGCTTGATCCTACCACAGTGGCTGATACAGTGACCTCTAAGATGCGCAAGGATCTACAAGCAGCTCATTTACTTGCTGCGGAGGGACATGATCTAGATTACTATAAAAACGTACTGAGAGAATTCGAGGAACAACGTCTCGCGAAGGCCGAGGCTAAAAAGTCCAAAGCTAAGACCCCAAAGAAATCCAGCAAGGCAGCCGATGATGATGGCGATGTTGATATGGAGGATGCCGAAGACGAGGCCGGAGAGTCTGCTGAGAAGAAATCGAAATCTAAAAAGCGCAAGGCTGAAGATGAGAACAATGTAAGTCTACATAAACGTGACCTATTAATTTTAGTGCTAATGTTATACGCTACTTAGACACCTCAGCGATCTGACTCGGTGAAGAAACCGAAAATAAAGTTTACTGGTGCCTCGACTCCCAAGACTGCTAATGGCGTTCAGTCGCCCGCTACAAAGGATTCTACCAAGCCTACTAAAGCAAAGGCCAGGTCTTCCAAGGGAAACAAGGAAGCAGATAATAAGAAGGAAAAGGAACCTCCGGCGCCCAAGGAGCCTGAGTTGACGCCTGAAGAGAGGCGCGCTCGAAAGGAGGTACGTTTAGCGCATTGTTATGCACTTATCAGTTACTGACGGCCCGACCACAGAAAGAAATCTTATTTTTGCGACATCGTCTTCAGAGAGGTCTTCTACCTCGTGAAGGATCACCCGTACCAGAAGAGATGAAACAGGTGTCCGACTTCCTCGCCAAACTCGAGACGTTCCCCGATCTTGATGTTAGTATCATTCGAGCGACAAAAATCAACAAGGTTCTGAAGGCCATCTTGAAGCTGGAGTCGATTCCGAAGGAGGCAGAGTTCAAATTCAAGCCTCGGTCTCAGACTCTCTTAGACAAGTGGAATATACTTCTTGCAAGTGACGGAGGACCGGTTCCTGCGACAGGGTCCTCGGCCAACGCAAATGGCGTTAACGGGTCATCTGGCGCGGCTACCAAGGCCTCTAAAGAGACAGCTAATGGTGTCAAGGAAGGTACAGCTGAGAGCAAGACGGAATCTGAGAAGAACGCGCCAAAGAGCAAGAGTGCAGAGCAAGGGGATAAGAAATCCGCCGAAAGCAAAGATGAGGCCGCCGATACAGAGGTTTGTGTTCGCCTTGGGAGTAGCGCGGTGATATGAGGGATCAAAACTAACCAAGGTGGCAGAAGACTACCGAGACCGCAGCGGCTTCAGCCGAGACGAGTGCGTAGCGGAGCGTAAATTAGCGAGCCGTGAACAAAGCGATAGAAGATGGTAGATAATATGAGGCGTTTAGGAGCATTCCGAATGGTTGGAACATGGCACACGGGACGCAGCTCCGCCGATAGGGTGACAGGGGAGGCGTATGCGCCGAGATGTATGGCTTGGCGTGTGTTTATTTCATGTAAACTAAGCAGTTTCTCACAGCCTGGTAGCTTTCGGGACGCGTGTTTTGGGGGACCGATGACCATGGGAGCACGAGCATCGGGATATGAGCACAGAGGGCTGGGGTGACGTGGAGGTCTAGCCTGGGAAGTCAGAGGCTGGATTCGCGCGCAGGCTCTTTGTTTGTTTCTTCTTCTCTACATCGATAATCGAGAGCTCCCACGAAGGATTTTCTTTGAGTCGCCGAGGAGTTCTGGTGATCAGGCTAGGGCTTGCAATAAAAAGTCGATTGATTCTAATAAATAGATTGCCATGCCGACGACGATTTCCCAACATGGGTTTTCTAACCGCTGAGCAAGTGTAACTTTGCAGCTTGTAGAAAACTCGCCTCGCTACAGATTGGTAGTGATTCAAGCACCTAACTATCTCATTAGAACAATCTAGGTCAGCTATTAACATGTTAAACACGTACATACTTTGACGTTTAGCATGTCTTTGTATTATGATAATGTAGGTACTCCCCAGGTGAGGTAACGGTACCTGGAGCTTTGGGCACAGACGGCAGCTTGGTAGTAGACTAGGTACTAAGGTCTGTTTAGTGGATAATTAGGTAGATAATACCACACCCTGGGGTCAATGAACTCATAAGGTTAGGTAGTGTACATAGTACCTGCCCTCCCACATCCCACATCCCACGGTGCGCGTCATCAGCGGATCAGTGCCTAATGGATAGGTAGTACTTGAGTACTTAGCTACCTACTTAAGTACATATGTAGATAGTAGGTCTCTTATAATTGCCTCTCGCAGGCCACAATCATATATCGACTGTTAAGATACTTACTTGCCAGGAAGGTGGGGAGTATCTAGAATCTAGTAGCACCTGCTATCTACTTAAGTAATCTAGATGTATATTCTGTCCTCTACACTACACATCTCTAGTCTTTCTCTACTTCACAATTGACAGCCATTTTCACTAAAGCTGTAAGCTGTAAGCTTTGAGCTTTGAAGACGAAGAAGAAGAAGAAGAAGGAAGAGCAGTTGTAGAAGAAAGAAGAGAACAAGATAGGAGCACCCTTCTTACCTCTTCCCCCCTCTCCTCTACTCTTCCCTTCCTCTTCCCTTCCTCCATCAACGCCACCACCTCGACTTCTCGCGACCTCTTGCGACCATCTTTCACCAGAGTTGATAGCGCACCGGGAGCGTGTCCTAGAGTGCGTACGTCGCTATGCTGCTCCGACTTCGAGGCCCGGATGGCATGATACGCATCACGATCGACAAAAATGATACCATTGGAGATCTCGGTCGTCAGGTGAGCCTAGACCTGCTACAACATGGCATAGCTGTACCTCATCATCTACTGACCACAACATACATAGCTAGTGCCTCAGCTGCCGCCCACTGTCGACGCGAGTACCCTCACAATGTCTCCTAATCCACAGGCCAAGGACTCGAGGAGGTTGAGAGACATAGCCAAGGTCAAGCTGGGTCAGATAGGGTTGAAGTACGCGCCCACGGCCCCTTCGCATATGGCGAGCACCCGCTGACACCCGTCGTCGCCACCGCTTCCGCTAACACTGCCTGCTCTCTATAGTCACGGTGATCTCATCTTCATCAACTACGAACACCAGGATAATGTCACCAACGGTCACACCAACGGAGTATCCTCCTCCCACAATCTCCCCTCGTCCAACCGACTGAATGGAAAACCTATCCTTCCCGCGGAGGACCTGCCTATCGATCCGCCGCTTCTAACATCACCGAGCAAGACCATTAAGAACCCCTGGGAAGTAGTCAGACAATCAGCTCTTGACGATCGCCTCGACAAGAAAGACGGAAAAATACCACGAGGTCGGGACCGCATGTGCAAGCATGGCCCGAAAGGAATGTGCGACTATTGCATGCCACTTGACCCCTTCAACGCCCAGTATCTCGCCGATAAGAAGATTAAATACCTATCCTTCCACTCGTACCTGCGCAAAATCAACTCGGCCACAAACAAGCCAGAATTAGGCAGCTCTTTCATACCCCCTCTAAAGGAACCCTACTTCAGGGTGAAGCGGGACTGTCCTTCCGGACACCCTCAATGGCCCGAAGGTATCTGCACTAAATGCCAGCCTAGTGCCATCACCCTTCAGCCCCAACCTTTCCGCATGGTCGATCACGTGGAATTTGCCTCTTTCGAGCTCGTCAATAATTTTATTGATTCGTGGCGGAAGACCGGTGCCCAGCGGGTCGGTTATCTATTTGGTCGGTATACCGAGTATACCGAAGTCCCTCTCGGAGTCAAGGCGGTCGTGGAGGCTATTTACGAAGTACCACAAGTTGACGAAGTTGACGGGGTTTCGTTAAACGCATGGGAAAACGAACCCGAGATCAACAAAGTCGCCCAGCTCTGCGGCCTTGAGCAGGTCGGCGTCATTTTCACCGACTTACTAGATTCCGGCGTCGGGGACGGCAGCGTCATTTGTAAGAGGCATGCTGACTCATACTACCTCTCCTCCCTTGAGGTATGTTTTGCTGCTCGACTACAGAGCCAACATCTCAAGCCGACCAAATGGAGCGATACGGGCAGATTTGGCTCCAATTTTGTAACATGCATAATCTCGGGTGACGAGACGGGGCAGATCGCCATTTCGTCCTATCAGGTATCTAATGAAGCCATGGAGATGGTTCGCGCAGATCTTATTGAGCCTTCTGCTGACCCCAGCGTCATGCTCGTCCGCGAGGAAGAGGAAGACGACGGTTCGTCGAGCCGTACCCGTTATATCCCCGAGGTTTTCTATCGCAAGATCAATGAGTATGGTGCGAATGTCCAGGAGAACGCCAAGCCAGCCTTCCCAGTTGAATATCTGGTTGTTACATTGACACATGGCTTTCCTGCTGAGCCCAAGCCAATGTTCCGTACGCCAAACTTCCCTATCGAGAACCGCGAAGCGATGGGCGAGACCCAGCAGCTCAGTAATGTTGCCAAAATTATCAACACGAATGGGGGGAAGGAGTTATCAGACTTTCATCTGCTCACCTTCATTCATGGGATGGACATTTTATCCAAGGTAAGCACGCTCTCCTACCCGGGCTTGTTGGCCCTCTTCATTAATAGAGATCGAAGCTGACCACGCTGTTCACAGGAAGAGGAAGCCCTCCTATGCAAGTCAGCGACAACCCAAGACCTCGCAGAAACCTACCAGCTCTTCTCCACGCCCGGCTGGCAAACCCTAGAAACCATATTGCAAGCGACTGGTGAGACACTTCTTCCCAATAGAAAAAGATCCTTTCATTCTCTAAGTAGCGACGATGATGATGTGCTCAGCGCTCAAGCGAACGGCGGAGCAACGTCGCCTTCTGCATTATCGTCACAGTCTACTTCTATCTCCACCGCCGCCTCACAGAGGTCTGGGGAACCACTTGCTAAGCGTCTTGCTGGCGTTAGGCTGAGCGAACGAAACGGAAATCGACCTACCTACGACCGTGCCAAGTTCGAAAATCTATGATGCCGAATGTCGAGGCGTGAGTTGGGTAAGTTAGGCGTTAAGGGAACTCTCGGTTACTCGTAGCCATAGGGGCCGTCGTCTAGCATGAGACGACATACGGAAAATATCTATTGAAACTTGAGGGGCAGACGGGCTTTCCCTTCTCATCATGAATATGGATCTTTCGCGATGCATGACCACTTGGTATGGCGACATTCATCTGAGCGGCGTCTCGAGGTTAGAAACAGTCCGGCGGCGGCTTGCCTTGGTATCTATTAAAAGGACAAATACATTTTCGTAGCTACCTGCGCCACAAATACAAGAATGAGTATAGACCTCTCTGTCCTCTCGCCTTCCTCTAATAGTGCCTCTTAGCATTGTGCTACAAATATTTTACATTTTGAATTGTCACTGCGTCGTGGCTTCTAGATTACTTCGCTGGTGCCCTTCGGTTTTGTTTAGACACCAGTAGCGGCTCGTAGCTTGGTTGATGGAATTGACTGACTAACTACCCAGTAGCTAGCGGTCGAATGGTAAATAAGTAGAAGTATTGACCAGTTACTTTTTCTTTTAGCACATATGGTTCACGATGAAAATGAGTGACGTGACGTTTTACTGTTTATTATTTTGTTTCTTTCTCCAACTTCCGGGGTCTGGAAACCCCGTACGAGATCCTCGCAGTCGTCCTTGCTGTGCCCTCTGCCTACCGCGAGTCGAGACTAGCTAGGTACATGGTATAGATGACATTAGGATATTGAATCTCCCTAATCCCCCTCCCCATTTTGCGTTTCCCTTCGTCACCCTACTTTTGTCCCCTGTATCAAGGGAAAGTGAAACAGAGTACTCCTTACCGAGAAAAAAAAACACCAAAGACCCTTTTATGAAATTGGAAACGGGGGGTGGTAGGATATCATAGTTAGAGATCGTGGAAAGACGGTCTCTCCTTCATCGACGTGGGAGGAAGATGGCAGACAAAAGGGTGTTTAATTTACAAGGGCTTTCCACCGATAAAATCGGACCATGGGCGAACTTCCGAGGGGATTCCCTCCTTTCGGGGAAGCTTCTCATTCATGCACTGAGCAAAAAGCATAGCAGTCTGCGAGGGAAATCAGCTCTTGATCTTCTTAAAGGTCGCGATACTACAACACATACCTGGGGTTCCATAAATAATGGCACGCCGAAGTCGACGGCATTTCGGCGCATGATATAGTCAACGTCCATGGTAGTCTTGCCACGGGCGAGGGCCAGGTTGAAGCATCCACGAATGTCATACTTCTGGAAAACTTCGCGAAGAGCACGCTTGTCTTCCTTGGGGAACTCAATGACGTTCACTTGGACCTTGTCCTTGGTACTCGATTCGAGATGCTGCTTGACATCTTCACTGGCAGCGTAGAACTTGTAACCAAGTGGGGAAAGATAGTCGGCAATGGTGATAAGCCATGTCTTGGAGACATCGCCACCAAAAAGAATACCCTCGCCGGGCTCTGGCATACGGAAGTTCATAGTAGACTGGAGCGATGTCCAGTAGGCCTCGACGAGATCTTTTCCAAAACAAGCCATTTCACCCGTGCTAGCCATCTCTACACCCAAAAATGGGTCGGCACCTGCAAGACGCGTCCACGAGAACTGAGGAACCTTGGTGGCCAGATAGTCTCGCTTAACAGCCATGAGGTCGGTTGGTTCGGGAACATTGTTGCCCACAAGAGCCTTGGTGGCAACATCAATGAAGTTTGTACCGAGGACTTTGCTGACAAAGGGAAATGAACGAGAAGCGCGCAGGTTGCACTCGATGACTTTCAGCATCGGCTCTCCTCCTTCCGGATTGCCGGCCTTGATGATTTGCATGTTGAAGGGACCAGTAATCTTCCATGCCTCAGCGACCTTCTCAGCAATCTCCTTCAAGCGGCCCATGGTATTGTCGTCAAGGTTGACTGGGGGCAAAATCAGTGTGGCATCACCCGAGTGCACACCAGCTTGCTCAACATGTTCACTGACGGCGTGTACAACAAGTTTGCCTTTGGAAGCAACACCATCAACATCAATTTCCTGCGCACCCTCAATAAACTTTGTGATCACAACAGGGTGGTCAGGAGAGACGTTGCTGGCGGCCTCAAGCTTGTCCTTGAGGTCTTCCTGGCTGCGGATAACAGTCATAGCGGCACCTGAGAGGACATAACTGGGACGGACGAGGACGGGATAGCCAACATCTTCGGCGAACTTCTCGGCGTCGGCCACTGACGTAAGTTCTTTCCAGGCAGGTTGATCCACTCCGATGCTATCCAAAATCTCCGAGAATTTCTGCCGGTCCTCGGCCTTATCAATGTCCTTAGGGTCAGTGCCCAAAACGTTCGCCTTGCCAGTTTCCTGCAAACGAAGAGCAATATTCTGGGGTAGCTGGCCACCGACGGACACAACAACGCCCGAAGCATTCTCAAGTTCATAAATATCCATAACTCGTTCATAGCTCAACTCTTCAAAGTAAAGCTTATCAGCCGTATCGAAATCAGTGCTATATGTCTCCGGATTATACTTTAAAGAAGTTAGCAAAATCAACATGAGATAGGAGAGCCGAATACCTCAATTAACTAGTCATGCCAAATAGAGAAGAAAGGACAACTTACATTAATCATTACGGTCTTTTGTCCCATATTCCTCAAAGCCTGTGTAGCACTGACGGCACACCAATCGAATTCGACAGAACTGCCAATTCTGTAAACACCGCTACCAAGGATGACGATACCCTTGTCCTCAAAGGTCACATCGTGAGAGCTAGCATTATAGGTTGTGTAGAGATAGTTGGTATCGGCAGGGAACTCGGCAGCAAGAGTGTCGATTTTCTTCACCCAAGGTCGAATGCCCATGCCTAAACGAAGAGCACGAACAGAGTCCTCGTTGCTGTTAACTGCATTTGCGATTTGTTTGTCAGAAAAGCCCAACTTCTTAGCTTTTAGAACAAGCTCTTTCTTCAGACCCTCCAGGTCACCAACCGCTTCCATTTCCCTAGTGCAGTCGACCAAGTTCTGGAGTTTGTGCAAAAACCACTTGTCAATCTTGCTGAGTTCATGGATTCTATCTACTGTGTAGCCCTCGTGCAGCATTGCTTGACCAACTGCCAGCCACCTTCGGTCACTAGGGTGGGAAAGTTCATAATCAAGGTCATCAAACTTATCGCCTTGAAAGCCCACGAACTTGGGGTCAACTTGACGAATAGCCTTCTGGAAGGACTCTTCGAAAGTTCGACCGATAGCCATAACCTCTCCGACAGACTTCATAGCACTGCCAATATCTCGCTTAACGTGTTGGAATTTAGACAAATCCCAGCGAGGGATCTTGGTTACAATGTAATCAAGCGAAGGCTCGAAGTTGGCAGTCGTTGTTTTCGTGACGGCATTCGGAAGCTCAGGTAAAATGTGTCCTAGGCCGATTTTGGCAGCTGTGTAGGCAAGGGGGTAGCCGGTAGCCTTTGAAGCCAGGGCTGACGATCGAGAAAGACGGGCATTCACTTCGATAACTCGATAATCTAAGCCATCTGGCTGAAGGGCATACTGGACGTTACATTCACCGACAACTCCAAGATGGCGCACAATCTTAATTGCGGCCGAACGGAGCATGTGGTACTCTTCATCGCTTAGGGTCTGACTGGGTGCGACCACAATTGAGTCACCAGTATGAGTACCCAGGGGATCGAAGTTCTCCATGTTGCATACGGTAATGCAGTTGTTGTTGGCGTCGCGGACGACCTCGTACTCCACCTCTTTCCAGCCCTTTAATGACTTTTCAACCAAAATTTGCGGTGACAGTGTCAAAGACCGAGCGGCCATGTTTCGGAGCTCTTCCTCATTATTTGCGAAACCAGATCCCAGACCACCAAGGGCATAGGCAGCACGGACAATTATAGGATAGCCCACTTTATTTGCGGCATCAAGAGCGTCTTCTACTGTCCCGACGGCAATTGACTTGGCAATTGGGATATCGATCTCGTTCAGGGCTTTAGCAAAGAGATCTCGATCTTCGCTCAGCTCTAAGGTATGTACGCTTGTACCGAGGACTTTGACACCATACTTTTCGAATAGGCCCATGCGCTGCATCTGCACACCCAGGTTGAGCGCCGTCTGACCGCCAAATGAAAGGAAGATACCATCTGGTCTTTCCCTCTCAATTACGTAGGATACATATTCCGGTGTCACAGGGAGATAGTAAATCTCGTCGGCAAGCGTGTGGTTGGTCTGGATGGTAGCGATGTTGGGGTTAATGAGTACTGAGGCAACTCCAGCCTCTTTGAGGGCCTTGAGAGCTTGAGAACCTATGATTGGATGTCAATACAATCAATCTGCAAGCACACGAAGATCCATAATTGGTCACCATTTGGTGCTAGAGCCGCCCATGGTTGTGGTGAATAGACATACCAGAATAGTCAAACTCTCCAGCCTGTCCAATAGCCAGACCACCACTACCAATAACTAAGACTTTCTTGACATCAACAATGTCTTTCGGCTTAATGACACCGCTCTCCAAATAGGCATTCGCATTGGGAGTCTGCTGGATGTCGGCAACAGCAGCGTTACAGCGAGCGTGAGTGAGACAGAAATTCCGTTTCTGTGTTAAGCTGCTTGTCTGGTTGATAGACGGCAACCGAGAGGGGGCCTGCAAGGCCACTGCAGTAAATGTCCTTCGAGATAGAGTAGCAGGCAATCGCCGGCCATGGCGGAGCAGAGCGGGCGCCCGGCCTGCCATCTTGGTAGAAAAAGCCATGGGAGCGGTCTAGGAGCTTGAGGCCTGGGAGGTGGGATATAATGAAAGGCTAGGGTTTTGCCAGACGGCAATTGAGTGCCCCGGCTCCCAAACTGAGAATCGAGTGAGCCCCTAAGGCGGAGGTGACAAGGACCTTTGAGGAGGAAGAGTGGATTGAATTATGCAACAAGAGTTTTGGGAGCCGGCCTTGGAGTAGGTGGTATAATAAGTGACTCTCATGGCAGTACGCGGCCTCACTACTTTCCAGTACAAGTCACAGTGCCCCCCAGATAAGCCCGATAAGAGACAAAAAATTCCCCAATTCGCACTAGAGAGATTGTGCGGCTGCGATCACCGGAGAGCGTGGGGTAAGAGGGGCACCCTATAGCCAATCAATTCATGGTATAGCTTCACCGTCCCTGAAAAAAAAAGTTGCGATCTAGTATACTGATACCTACCTAGTGACTCCTCGATTAAATGATGCCATATCTTTCTTACATATAGTAGTTACTTAATTCGACGACTGAATGACTACCTCTATATAAATAATTGCCTATACTGTAGATCCTAGCGAGGGTTTTCTTCTCAGCACATTATAAAGTACAACCAATGTTCTATTCAGCATAGCATACACCAAGCGCATTCTGTTGAGTGTTTCTAAATGATCCTAGCACTACACCATCTGGCTAGACTATCTACTTTTCGAAGTTTACGAAAGATGATATTTAAAACAAACAATTACCATACATGGCACGAACGGCTCTTTCATTAAATGCATAGCTGGTACTTACACTCGAACTACCGATGACGAATGTGGGGAGACAGAGCGATTGACCCGAGAGCATGGTTGCTTAGCTACTTACTATTTTTGGCCAGCTACACCTTGTCTACCAAGTACCTGCGAATGAAATGAGTGCCAATACTCAGCTCAGCTAGGTACCATTTCAAAAACCTCGGCCCAAGTTTAACGGTATCCATCGCAACAAGATTCTGTCGGTATGTTATTAATCTATATAGGCACTACAAATACTGCAAACTTGACCGGTCTGAAAATCGGGCGAACTGAGGTAAGTGACTCACTCATCTGAGCTGGTGACTCAGGTCTACCTACTTGCTTGTCCGACTTACTTTAGTATATAGATAATCAAGGTCGCACAAGATCTATAATAGCCATCCAGTATCATGTAGAATTGATATTCCATCAAACGTACTAATAGAAGCCAACGCACAAAGAAAAGTGGTACGCGTCGGAATTATTATTATTATTATTATTATTATTTTTTATGGCGCAAACACTAATGTCTCAATTTTACTTCCAGGCAAAATAAGACAAGGAATTCGAGGCATCACTCTAGCTTTGGTTGGCGTTTATTCAGGTAATACATATAACCAGGAATATCCAAGGCTTCCATATGGGAGTGAACAGCAGCATATTTAGCTCCCTGGAGGCTTGAATTGCCATTTTCGGAAGGATCTCAGCTCGAGAGACATGTATTGGGAGTCTGTTTCGAGAGTCTCTGCCTTGCTTTGCGTCAGGTTTTTTTTTCCTTCCTTTTCCTTCCTTTTTCTTCCTTTTTCTTCCTTTTTCTTCCTTTTTCTTCCTTTTTCTCTGGCCCTAAAAAGGGGCCGGGATAATTACGGTGCTATTAGCACTGTGTTAAACAGACGCGACATAATACTACTTACAGCTCCCCTTTGTTTTTTTTTGTTTTTTTTTAGGTAACTATTCTACGAAAAGTTTGAATGCTATTACCTCGCTGGTCAGGCGAGGCAATCGAATTCAAGGTGACTATTTTCTTGCTGGCCAGACAAGAAAACAGCCTTTGAAGTAGGTGAAGAGACTGGTCTGGTTAGGTGACTGATCTGGAGACTGGTTTGAAGAGTGGTTTGGAGGTCTGAAGGTCTGAAGGTCTAGTTTCAAGGGTTACTTCTAGGACCGTTCCTTTGCTGGCCAGGCAAGAAAACAGCCGCTGGAATGGATGAGGTTGTGTGACAGAGAGAGAAAAAAAGAAAAGGAAATTCCAACGGAAAAAACGGCGGCGGCTTATAATTACAGCTGTTCTTTGTTTCGAAGTTTTATACGTACAGCTTGGATTCGATGCACTAGAAGATTCGATGTACTGCAAGGCTTACGAAACAACTCCCAATACAGGTCTCTAGAGCTGAGATCCTGCCAAAATGGGAAATCATTGACTCCAGCGGTTAAGGTGGTTCCATGTTGCGCACAAGAATAATCCGGGTTACACCCGATTGCTTCACGTAGCAAAAGCCAGCTATAACGGATCATGAGAACCTACCACATGGTCGTCTCGTTTCCTTTACGAAACGGTGCATGATTATGGAAGCATGTACGCTCAATCATTGCGATCCTTCCCATTGCCCTTCAAAAAGAGGACAGGGAAGCACCGCACCCAAGATTGTTCGATGATATTTGTTCTCCATTCTGTCCGAGAGATTTCAATGGTCTTGGGCCACCGAAATGGCGACCTCGCATCAAACTATGCATTTCTCGAGAATGTTTTTATTTTGCGTTGTTAATTTTGGATGAAGAAGAAGAAAGAGAGAAATTGTACCAGGCATTTTCGACGCACGCTTATATGGAAATTTTTTACTATGTCACCAGCCACACTTTTAATCTGCTTGCGTGGGCTAAGCCACGTGTCCACTTTTAGCCCCGCAGTATGCAAGGACACCCTCCTAACAGTAGGAGCAACTTCCTAGGAAGTTGTGATAGTGCGAGGAAGTTGAGACAGTACGGTATACGAAAAGCCTGTATAGGTACTACCTAATTCTATAGGTAGCTATGTACATAAATTTAATACTGCTTCCAAGTTGTTTCACATTAATTGGTACAATTTTGATCGGACTAAACTTAGTTAAGGCTTGGGCTAAAGCAGCATGGCTTAGGTAACATTTTATGCTAGGATAAGGTAGTAAGATCTATTATCGAGGGTTCTGCGAGGGGTCGAAGGTACAGACCTTGCGCTATTCCGAGGATCGCCAAATACATAGCCGACACACTCGACCGTCGAACCGAAGCCTTATCTACCACGAATCTCCGCCATTAAAAGTAAACATGGCGAGTGTTACCGGGAAAACGGTTTACTCGTTACCTAGATTCCTTCTCCCGCGACTTAGCTGGACAGCACCCACCGGATCAACAGCTGCATTTGCTTCAGCACCGCAATCGGCGCTTCAGCGTCCCAGGACCGCAACATTTCACACGGGACACCAACCTCGACAATGTACGATACCAAAGGCTCACGATGCAAAACCATCAATCATACAACAACACCCGTCTCTGCGGCGCTCGTTTCACACCACAGCGCCGCGGGGTAGAGACCACCACTTCGACACGCTCAAATTCGTCCAACGGCTACAGAGCGAGGGGTTCACCGAGGACCAGTCGGTAGCTATGATGAAGGTGTTGAACGACGTGATACAAGAGAGGTGAGCCTCATAGCATCGCCCATCCCCCCCGGTCTTTTCTGTCGTTGCCAATGCCAACTTAGCCCTAGCATCCAAAACCTCACCCGGACCATGGTTCTCCGCGAGGACGCCGCGAAGGCAACGTACACGCAAAAGGTCGACTTCGCCAAGCTGCGCTCCGAGCTCCTATCCGCCGACAGCACCGAGTCGAACACGACGCGGGCGGCCCACGAACGCTTGACGAACGACATCACGAAGCTCAACTCGCGTCTGCGTGACGAGATCGGCCGCACCCAGGCCTCGGTTCGCCTGGATCTGAACCTCGAGAAGGGCCGTATTCGCGAAGAGGCTTCCCAGCAGGAGCTCAAGATTAAGGAGACCGAGACTAAGATAGAGCAGGAGGTCGCCGCCCTCCGTGAAAAGCTCGAGCAGGTCAAGTTTCAAACTCTACAATGGCTCATGGGCGTGTGTACGGGCTTCGCGGCCCTTCTTCTCGGTGCCTGGCGCTTGCTTATGTGAGCTCTCTCTCTCAGCAGTGCTATGCACTCAGGAGTGCAAAGCTGTCATTAGTACATTACCATACTACATATCTAGACTTCAACTAGGGAATGACTGTTCACCTCCTCAATGAGGGGACCCATGTGCACATAATTTGGGAGTGTAGGGAATGACCACAGTTGTCAGATAAATTTTAGAGGCGCTTAGGATGGCGTGGTGCCGTAGCTCAAATTCTATATCCCACTCGTAAGCATCAGCTTCTCTTGAATGCTTATATAACATTTTCATGAGTTTGCAGATATACATTAGTTAACTAGTACAGGGCTGTGGGGTATGCATTGTGACTTGAAAGTTAGTGCCCGCATAGCTGTGTTTTAGCCAACTAAACTGCACGTAACGACGAAAATGATCTTAGCAAATGTGTAGAAAGGCTAGGTCGAAAACACATGCAGCGCTAAGTTCTTACCCCCTAATTCTTTCCTGAACTCCCAACTATCCGTTTATTTAAAGATATCAAGAGCTTCCCCATCAACTAGCTCGCCCCCTTTAAGGCTCCGGGACCGCCCACGATAGAGTGTACTATTTGCCATGGATTGAAACGATGACCTGTTCTCACGTTAGAAACTCCTCGATTTCCGATGGCATCGACAGATAGCGGTGGTTATAGCTGGCGGTCAACGCAATGGCTGATAGGCGAGAGGCAGCAGCACCTATTGATCGAGCAATGTAATTAGAAAGATGCAATCATCCCAGATACAAGACAGATTCATATCAACACGATTGTTGGGCGCCGGGTAAATGTATCACAGAAATACGCTGTGTATACCGGGTTCGTGGGGTTAATCCTGATAAGGGGAAAGGCGCTAATCGATCCTAGGAGGGGTGTTGCTCGGTGTAAGGCGTCTCCGCTCGCCTTCTTTCCGCAAACTTTCAATAATCTTCAACATTTCTTTCCGTGCACCAACACTGTCGATCGCTTTGTGCGCCATACTCATCGAGATCTTTTCACCGGCGTTAACAGCAAGAAGGCGTTTAACTAGTAAGTGTCGCATGATGATGCAGACATAGACACCACAGTCGCTTCCGTTCTCCTGTTGAGGACACTCGACCAGATGGTGGAAGCGCAATTGTTTTCCAAGGACGCTAGACAGCCGTTTGGAGGCTTCCCATGCCTCGTTGTTGTTGGCACCATCAAGAGAATCATAATGAAAAGCCACGCCGTCTATGATGCTCACTAGAAGCAGTGACCAGTGACTACCGCCTTCTGCTTGGCTCACATTCCTGTTGTCATTGACAGGTAGAAATATGTGTGTAATGTGGCGGAAGTCTGGCAGTGCCGACCGGACGCTCTCGGTATCCTTATTTTTCATCAACAGAAAGGTCATGGATGGTCGAAGAAGTACAATATGGGCTTGTGGATACTTGGAAAGCACCTCACGCTCCAAGAACTCTTCCCAGAAGGCAATGTTCTAAAGTTGCACATGTCTCAGCTAGAATAGAACACGTCGGAGATGAGAGAACACATACATTATCTGTGAGCCAGTCATTCCTTAAGGATTTCACATCTTCGTACGTCACTAAGGCCTATGTGTCAGTTACATGGCGGGACGCTTTCGAAAATCAGAGTCCAACCTACAGAGGATATCATGGTCTTTGCAAAGGTTAGCTTAGCTTTTGAAGACTGGGTACAGTTATGGCTTACACGAAAGGTAGGGTTGGGTCGGAGATGGGGAAGGCGATAGCTGCGAATCTGTTGAGAATAGTCTATCACGAAGACGGTATATGTTTGCGATGGCTCACGCTTTCATTCAGCCGCCGCGCAAATCTCTCGCGGAACGGCATTAAGAGGACTTGAACAGACTATGTGCGCACGGGTGCACGTGGACGTAGATCTGGATTGGATACAGACGTGGGCAGCGACGGAAGAGGTTGGTAAACAGTGGTAACTCGTCTAGACAGGGTGTCGACGGTGTTGTTCGAAGCGCAGTCGACAGAGGGAGAGCCAAAGTCTGTGCGGGGTGGGCTCTAAGAGTGGGAATAAGAGCGGAAGTAGGGGAAGCCGGAATTTGTCATTAATGTCGTCGCAATCGTGGAGTCGTTGACAAGGTTCTTTTAGAAGCTCTGAATGATAGCAATGCTGCGCTCATGAATACCGCAAAGTGTTCGAAGGAGTGAGAGGGAATGGACAATTCCCAATGACAATCGGGTTCGCTAGTGGTTGGGTAAAGACCGAGGCTGATGGGGTGGTGGCCAAGAGGTGACGATGCTAGAGAGCGTGGCGGGTTGTGATGCAATCAATGTCTTGGCTCTAAATCCTCAGAGCCATGTATTGGTAGCATCAGGCGTTCGTTTTCGGTCTACGATCGCCTTTGAGGCAGTACAGCTTCTCTTTCTCTAATGGAAGGGCAAGGGGAACAGGAGCAGACATACAAATGCGCACACCCTTTTCTTCTCATATATATAGTTAAGGAAGCTGGCTTATACAATGGCGACTTGTCCGCTTGAATGAAAGATCTACTGATCAATGGAAATGAATGAGAAAGAAAGGAAAAAAAAAAAAAAAAAAGTGACATTGCGGGGGTGGACACCAACTCATTCCTAGCCCACCTAACTAAGTAGGTACCTACATCTACATGTACCTAAGTGTAGTAGACAGGCTACCATAGTGGGGGTCCATGAACTTTTAACCACCTGCATTTAACACAACTTACACTAATACACTCATTTAATATTTAACGTTGGCATGTATGGCCAGGCTTACCTGGGCGGGCGTACAAGGCAAGGAAACCCCGATCTATCACGCGCACAGCTAGTAAATATGTAAATGTGCTCTCCGTCTCGAGAAAGCAAAATGAGGTATATAGGGTATATCTAGTCAGTCAGCTGTCTTAGGTACCTACTAAGGTGGTGATGTCTAATAGGTACTAGGTTAGATAGGTGTTGTTCAACATTCGATATAGTAAAACATATTCGCTCAGCCACTACAAGCACTCGTCATCCTGTCCCCGCCGAGCTCCAACAAAAAGTCCAGACTCTTGCAAACTGGCATATGCTAGCAAAATAATGCTACCCTATCAAAAACGGGAGATCTGCCCCATGCAAGATTGATAAACTCTTGGCAATTAGGAATGCCCCGATCCAATCATATCTATCTAGCCTGGGTAGTTTAGATTTACCTTATACAGTAGGATTCAGACCACCAACCATTCGCCTTCGTTTACGCTTAGGTATAGACGCACGAGGTAGTCTGTCAAAGAAGGTTTACCTACCCGTTGCTTGTTTGGGAAGAGGCTCCATATCGGACAATTCTAGAATGTTGTCTGGTTTGATTCGCCGCCTAGCTTTTAACCTAAGGTTAAGGTTAGGTTACATGTGCCTACGTCTAGTGTCGGTGTTCCACCGGCAGACGCGAGACTAACCTAGGTTATCGCGGTTCTTCAACGCTTAATGTCGAAACGCTATATACAAATATTAAATTACAACGAGATTAAATCATCCCGCAAGTAAGCCTAGTTGAAGCCTACGCAAAATGATAGACTGGATAATAGACCATCTAATCGAGTTACGGTAGTCATGGTGATTATTTAAGCAAACATAAAGTGCTTCTAGATATACCCTTACACGCCCGGTAATGGCTATTACCATCGCTGGCGATTTTCTTTTTTTGCCACGGCCCAGGGAGTAAACTATAATCCCCTTACATGCATATAGTCTATAATATAAGACTTTATGAACTCGACCCGACGAGTTTTCATACATGCGATAAGACACAACAATATCCCCCCTCCCCTAGTCCCCGGACGCTTATCAAGGCAAGCGGATAATCATGACTAGTAAACACCCTTCACCATGTGTCTCGCTCCTTGTGCTTGTGGCCTCGCGTCCCGAAGGAGCATGCCCCTAACCTGTAGCAAAAAAGTTAGTACCAAACAGCCCAAAACATAGTAGGAGCACTCAACCTTTTAGCTATGCCTTACATGCTTTCGAGGTACATTCATTATATTATCATCGTTGAACGAATTTCTAGCTTCATTTCCTATCCTGCTTGCTAACGAATGCAGGGTTCTGCTCCATAGTTGAGGAGATGAAGCCCCTCAGGGCGGCCCACCTATTTGTCGTCGAAATTATCGGGTCCTGCGCTGGTGTTTGCGCGTCCACAGCTTCGGCATGCGTCTCGACCTGCATATCGGCGCTCGCGTGACTAGCGTTCATGGAGTTTAACCGCGCAAGACTATGGCTGAAACGATCCATCTCGCCCTTCACGATCTTCCCCTTCTTCTTGAGGGCGCCCTTCCTCATCTTCAGACTCTTGTGTCTGATCTTCCCTTCACGAAGCTGGCTGAGCCCCTCTTCCGTCTCACCGTCCGCTAACAGGTCTGGCAGGGCGTCGGCTAGGGATTCGAGGTTCGCCACAAGTTTCTTACCGGGCCTGCGGCGCTTCAGCGGTTTCCGATGGGTTTTCTCGATTCGCGAGACGAATGCCGAGTGCTTGATGGTCCGCTTGTCCTTCTTCGTGTTTGTGAACCCATCTACTGACGGCGCGACGGCGTCAGGTCGTGGTGCTTTGCGCGGGGCGTGCGGTTCGGTGCCAGCTTTCGCCGCAAGCTTTGCGCGCAGAGAGCGCCGTTTGGATGGGGTTACAGGGGCCTGGGGGGTGTAAGTGGCCGTCTCGCCGAAGACGCAAGATTGCGTAAAATTCGCTTTCGCTTACCATTTTGAATGTATGTGTGTTGAGCTGCGAAACAGCCGTCAGTAAAGAAAATACCAGCGTGGATTTGCGACAACTGAATAGAATCTTGAAATCCCGGACAGCTGTGAGTGAAGTTAATTGGCCCCCGGCCGAAATCAATCAATGTGGGGGGAATGTTATGTAATCACATTTAGTACCTCCTACTTTATGTATCCCGTTGTGATGAGTGCCCTGAGTCTCTTTAATTTGCACTACATCTAACCCAGAAATCCAATCAGACTAGGTAAAAGTTTTCATGAGCCTTACAGAGAAATTAAAGAGTAATAACATTAAATGATACAGACAAATACTAACTAACATTGTGCTATGTTAAAGTCTACCTAAGACATGAAATTTCAATCCCGTAACGCCGCATTTATGCAACCCTCTACAGCCTCTACCTAGTCCCTCATACACATAGTGTGCTGCCCCAAAAGTCGCTATTCTTACAAAATTAAGCCGCGCCATTGAATATGCATGATGCCGTTACAAATTTTTTTTTTTTACATAGCCTTCAACTTTCTTGTTGCGAATACGGCCGCAATGGCGCTCAACGCACCGATGAAGAGGCAAACAGCCACTCCATTTGGTCCATCGGTATTATGATGCTCATCCGGCCGAACACCATGCGCGAGTTCGGGACTCTTCCCAGGTTCCAATATATTGAATACGATGGTTGATATAACCGTTGATATGAACTGTGGTATTGTCGTGTAGATATTGAGGATACCAAAGTAGATGCCCGACGGCTCTCCCGTGGGAGTCGATTTCGCGGCATGGGGATCATCGTACAGAAGGGATGTGTTAGACAGACCACCATTCATTTCTGCCATTTCAACCGAAGCATTAGACAAACGTCGATAAGATCCACCTTCTCCGCGGTTCAGTTTGTTCACTTCAACGCCGAGAAAAGCGTGCGGCGCCCATGATGCAATATTCCAAGGACTGCGAGTCAAGTTAGCTGGTTTACACAAGTGTCTAAAGCACACAAGTTGGAACCTACAGTCCGCAAATACAGACGAGGGTGGCTGCGAATGTAAAGCTTCTAGCAAACGGTGCGAACAGCATGGCAGCTGCAAATGTCGCATGGGCGCACACCCACGCAGTCAATAGGTCAGGCTTATATTTGTTGAACTTCTCCACAATGCCGCTTATACTTTGGGGAGGTCGTTGCGTGTAAGTTTGGTCATCGGGAGACTTGATGACGACAGGGAGGAACCAAGAGCCAAAAAATGTGATGAAGGAATAGATAATGAAGGCCTTGCTACCGACTCGGCCGACCTCTCCCAGCGCATCACCAGATTGTTTCGCATTGTGGGGGGCGTCATACCGGAGATAGATCTCGCCAATCCACGTGGTACTAAAGAATAGGAATGGGAACCATCCTATCCAGGCCCAAAACTGTGCCATGCAAATCGCGCGAATACGTGGGGGGAGATGCAACATTGTCGACCAGATATGACTAGCAACTTCATACAATCCACCCTCTTTATTTGATTTCGATGGAGGGGAAAGCAAGACTCTCTCTGTCACAGCCCAACACGTCATACTACATGTGCCGACAAGGCCGAACGCGGCAAGGACTGTGAGCTGTTTGAACTGAGTCTCACCGAGAGATTTCCCAAGTAGTGACGGAAGGTCAATTGCCCCAGTTGCAAATGCAATCCCGTGACCGATTGCCGACATCCGGCTTCCTATTGGCGGTATTAGCAGGAATGATTAAGAGTATCTCAGAGGAGACATACCCCAAGCGGATCCAGTTTGTTGTTTTTCAATCGGAAGAGTATCAACAACGAGACTTCTTGCTGCGCTCATCACTGCGTCGGTGTCAGGCTTGGAATTCCTTGTCTATAATAGATGAATACATAGATAATAAAACGAACCTGCATTGATGGAGAAATCGACCGCATACTAAGTCACCAAGGGTCAGTAATCGTTATTAGACACAAGGCCTGTTGCTTTTTTCTATTTCAGCTAAAAAAAAAAAAAAAGCTCTTAGGGTGTAATCTTAGCTGGTTAGGCGCCATAATAATCTTCGGCGAGTGGAATAAGGAGACGAGTACGATAATTACTTACTATAGCTAGCACAGCTGCGGAAATAATCAAGCGCTGAGCCGACTTCTTGTCTTCGAAAAAGAAGCCCACAATGTCCTCCGTAAACCCTAGAAGCAAGAGAAACAAGGCCGATATGATGGCTCCCGTCATGATAAAGGGTCTTCGTCGCCCCCATTTCGAAGTTGACCTGTCTGCGATGGTACCGACGATAGGTTGAACGATGAGTCCTGACAATGGGCCGGCGATCCATACGAGGGAGGTTTTACTCTTAGTCAACCCGAGGGAAAGGAGATATGGCGTGCAGTATGTTTGTTCGACGCCCCATACGAATCTATCAAAGCAATCAGAGATGTAGTATTTCGATACGCAAGTAGGGATGCCTACGTGATACCAATAGTGCTCAATGTCAATAACGCCATTCGTGTGGCCTCCGAGCTACCCTTGATAGAGGGTTGCCCTAGCCATGGCGACATGGTTTCGGAGTAGATGGAGATGCGGAACGCGTGGTCTCGAGTTTAGTGCGATCGGCGTCAAAGTTGAGCTTAGGTATGCGAGAATACGGAAAGTGTACTAGGACTAAGCTAGTAGTCTTCTTCCGAAGGCGAAGGCGACTCGTATTCAGCCGAATTCCATCACAATGCTGGCTTCCAGGGCGTCTCGTGGGTAGTCGCGTGTCCTCGAAAGTGAATAAAAGGTATACAGCTAAATCGAAGCAAGTAGGTTAACAGATTTGGGCAACATGTCCAGATCAGGGGACTGCCCCTGGAGCGATCCACTGTGGCTTCGCGTTATTATAGTAAAGAGGTAGGAATAAGCAGGGATAACATGCATATCTCTATGTGGTATAAGACATCCCCGGGCCGTCGTCTCATCGTGGTGTACAAGGATATTAATAAGAGTCAACCAGTAGTGTACCTAAGGTATGTATGTCGTATAGACACATTCACGGTACCTCAGATGGCGGTTTTTTACGTTTTTACTACATATAGGTTGGTATTATCACCCATTACGTCTAATTATTAGATAGTGCCTATATTCTTTACATCAAGAACTCTTCCATGGGTACCTAGGTACTAGCTGGTATGACTGTTATATGGCAACCTAGAGCAGGTACTTATATAGAGTGCCTGCCCTGAGAGGTATTCAAACCTACAACCATATGAGGTATGTATGCCCACTGTGGCGGCATCATTCGAAAATGGTATTATATCAGTCCTTTATATTTATTTAAAACAATAGTCAGACATCAAAATACTCTCTACTAAGGCACACAATGAGTGCCCCTTTATTCGTTAGTCGGTATCTACTAGTAGTATGTAGAAACCTTAGGTATGAAACGCGTAGGCTAGAGCAGAAGGCCTGGGCACATGTACCTAGGTACTGTACCTGGGTATTGTACTTCTTTAGCGGCTCTAGAGGTGCCGGCACCGTCGCCCCACCCCTGTTAACCATGAGGTCAACCAAAAGAAAGCTCCGATTTAGGAACATGGGGTTATGAGTAAAAATAATCTTCCAGGTGCTCGCGCGCTAGGTGAGATATCATCCCCCAAGCTTCACCCAACACAACAGCCATACAACCTCTACATTTTGCATATGCGTGTCATTTATAAAGACTTATTTATTGGCCTTCATAATCGCATCGTGTATGTCATTAATTGTCGCCCTTCTCTACCATTTTACTTAGAGCCAGTGCCACCCTAGCTACACGAAGCCGCAGAACCTTAGCCAATCACCCCACGTCACGTTCTATTTCACTTTTTCTTTCCTCAAGCTCTTTTTCAATATAGAATCATGGATTTAGTGAACCAGTTCGTCTCCCCTGCTGCTAGCCCCCTCAGATATTTCATCAGTATATCTCAAACGAGTTGACAAAATGGCTGACTTTGACTCTATCGACATTAGCCTCGAAGGGCGACTCTTATTCGCCGTGCCCAAGAGTGAGTCTACGATGTATTTGAAGCATGTCAAACGCACCTTTGGCTAATTCCTATGATAGAGGGTCGGTTAAACCAGGCAGCTCTTAATCTCCTCGAAGGTGCCGACATTCAGTTCAGGAGAGAGAACCGCCTTGATATAGCGCTTGTCAAGAACCTGCCCATCGCTCTCATCTTCCTTCCGGCAGCCGATATACCTACATTCGTTGGAGAAGGCCAAGTTGACCTGGGAATCACCGGATGGGACCAGGTTCAAGAACATGACGCCGGTGTGCGCGCCCTTTACCGTGCAAGACGGTTTTCAGGCGAGATAACCCCGGAAGAAGTTGCTCAGAATGGGACGGGCTCCGGATGCGAGACTGTGCTAGATCTTGCATTCGGTGGTTGCAAGCTCCAAGTCCAAGTCCCACAGAACGGTATCTACAATTCGCCTAAGGATCTCATTGGAAAAAACATCGGTACCAGCTTCGTCCATCTAGCGCGAAAATACTTCGCAAGCTTGGAATTGGAAGTAGACTCTGCAAAGACGCAGACAGGCGGCCAACCCGCAGAATTCACTAGCAAATTGCGAACAAAAATTATTGAATTGAGTGGTAGTGTCGAGGCGGCTTGCGCCCTTGGCGTGGCTGATGGAATCGTCGATCTTGTCGGTAAGTATCAATGGAGCCTAGGTGTAAGGCAGTCATTTGTTTTTGGCTAACTATAGTTAGAATCTGGGGAGACCATGAAAGCTGCTGGCTTAAAGCCTATCGACACCGTGGTTGAATCTAGCGCTATCCTGATCAAGTCGCGAAAACCTAGCAACCCAGAGCTAGTTGAACTTATTGCACAACGCATTCGTGGTGTTATCACGGCCCAAAAATATGTATTGTGCCAGTATAACATTCGGAGGACCACCCTTGCGGAAGCGTCCAAGATCGCTCCCGGGAAGAGAGCCCCGACGGTGACAACTCTTGACGAGGAAGGGTGGGTCGCTGTCAGCGTGATGGTAGAGAAGAAGAAACTCGCGCCGATCATGGATGAATTGAGTAAAATTGGCGCGCATGATATCCTGGTATTAGATATTAAGAATAGCCGCGATTAAAGTGGTTTGACGCTACGAAAATAAAAATAAATCCGAAGTTCCCACCATTTGACGTTCCTAGCGGGGGTTTACCGGATACTCGGGACAAGGAGGTATTAAACCGTTACATTGTGTCGGTGCATAGTCGATTGGACCACGGACCCTGAAGATCAGATCATCCCAACGCGCACGACACTCTCGCTTTCCTATATCTCTCTGTCTATTCATCAAAAATCCTTCAAAATCCTCATCACTTCTAGCTCCTCAGCATAGTTTATCAGCTTGTATTGTCGTGTCGTAATTACTGTATTTATTCGGTGTACTCCATTCCCAGGGCTCCTGCGTAGCACCCATCGGCAGCTCATGCTCGTTAGTAGGTGTATTATCTTTAAGTCCTTGCGTAGCAATCAGACGATGAGTACAACGGCGAGTGCGGCTTTGCGGGCGAGAGGTGATGAGGTTAGATGGCAGTCGAAGATCTATCAGGTGAGCATTAACCCGGCCTATTTGTTATTGTTTCTTCTCGTACATACGTACAAATATGATAGTCTGAATACCGATTCACGTCAACCATACTTAGGCTGTGATGACCCCCATAAACTTCGTCGCATTCCTGGTATCCCTATACCTCATAGATAGCCGTTACCGAGCGCAGCGCAATCGTCAACACGAAGGCAAGGCGAGCGACAACAAACGAATACCCTGGCTGCACAGGCTCTTATATCGGCAAAATTCATCACCGTACGATTGGGTGGGCAGTCCCCAAAGGCGGTTATCACCGCAATCAGCACATACTACCCCTCGCCATGAAGTTGATATCAAAAACGAAGACAAGGCCCCTAGATCAATAAAAGAAATAGGGAGCCCGTGGTTTTCCCATACGATGCAAAAGAAGCTCCTCATAATGGAAGCGGCAGATGCGTTCGGATTGCAAAATTCGGTGCTTTTTGCCTTGTTTGTCCTAGCTATCTTTATCGCTTGGGTGCTTTGGCAGGCAATGATGTGGCTTAGTACTTGGAGTCAAAATTGGATTGTTTGATCTCGCGAAGTTCGACCATACTAGTAAACTCGGAGTACGAATTGATGGCTGAGTGTGATGAATGCAAATAAGTTAACTAAATGAATATGAAAAATCTATATGAACCTGGGTCCACGTTATTGTTCAATTGCTTATCTCACGTCGCAGTGAGGTGCTTCATCTCAGCCTTCCGCATACCTTGACCGTCGATCCTCTCTTTCTACGAGGGCGCGTAAATACTAAGGTGAACGAGAGGTATCAACATTATCTTTTTGACATTCTATTGGAAAAGCAACAGGCCACTTAACTTTTGAAGTCGGACGACAATAGTATTGACGTCATTGCCACCAATGAAGACTGCTACTCGAGTCACCAGAGAATGCTACTAGCGTCGTTCGATGGGGGTCAATCACCAACCTCGATCATCGAAAGATTATTGTAGGGAGTATTAATCAACGTCTCTCCTCACTTGGCTTTTCCGCAATCTAGATTCCACGCCTGTCTCTTATTCTATTTTCTTTGATGCTGTCTTACTCTCATCCAGCCGTTTTCTTGGCTTTCGCTAGACTACCATGTATGTCGTGGTCCTTTCCACAAGTGAGAACTTCGGTGAGGCTGGTATTTCTCGCCTAGCTTTTTGGCTTAACCGTTCTCGGTATCATTATCCTTTATCCTATCCTACAACTATAGGGCTTAGCCGGTAATGAGAGTTTAGGTCAAAGTTACGATTTAAGCTTGAGGACATTTTAGGAAGCATTGAATCTGAAAAGTATTGTTTCTTAATATGTCACCGCAGCAACGCTTGCCAGACTTGGCAAGCGTATATCGGGAGTTATACCGAGCCAAATTCCGCGCCGATGTGCGGGACGGCACTGCGACGCCATTTGTAGTGCCCTTGCACCTGCTCGCCTACTGGATCGTACCGACTCTCTATCTAGCTATTCCGCACAGGAACAGGCCATGGTTATACCATGCAAGATGGCTTGTCCTTGGCTTTGTCTGCGCCTTCGATTGCTATCTGGTCATGCATGTGAGGAGCATTAGTTTTGCCTCGAGCTATGGAGTTGGGCTGTTGGCTGCATGGACGACCGTTTGGACTTTTACTTTATTGATGTGGACGAGACCACAGTGGGATGCAAGAAGAGTGGAAAGGCGAAAGATTATTCGACGCGTCGATAAAGTGGGAAACAGCCAAGGAATCGGTCAATCCTCAACCTCGTCACGGAACGGGCGTCTCTCTAAACTAACCATTGACAAACCAAAGGACCAGTCATCAGCTCTATTGAGGAATGGTGGGACTAGACTTCAGCTAGGATCCCATGGCTCTCCTGGTATCACCGTAACTAGACGCGTGCGGAGGAACGGGGATGAGGTAGCTAATGGGGTGAGAAAAAAGGAAGCACATACGATCCTAGATATAGAGGAAGAGATGGAAGACAACCTCCTCCTAGTCAGGAGTATAGTTGCTTTAAATGATAGTGATGGGAATCCGCCATTGGACCAAAATATGGCGCTTGAGCTTTCCAGGCTCACACAAGAACCGGAATATGAATATTATTGGCAAGAGTATCCCGCCGACGCTTCATTCTGGACTCGGCTCGACTGGGCATTTGACATCGTCAGTTCATTCCGGCTGACCGGTAAGTACAAGCACCAATTACTACGTACATCATACTAAGACCCAATAGGCTGGAACTGGGCGCCTTCTTGTTTACCTCCCTATAAACCGCCTCCTAGAATTGGTCAATATCAACTACCGCTAGAATATGGCCCTCACGAGAGCAGGCGTGGTTACAAGCGAACCCTTTCGCGGGGAGGGTTGATCATATTTCGCTGGTTTTTCAACGTCATTCCAAGCTACATCATCCTCGATCTATGTGCCACGCTCATGACTATGGACCCGTACTTTATTGTCGGGCCGGAACATAATTACCCCTTGCCCGCACATCTGGCTCTTCTACATCCTGTGCTTCTCTCTCTCCAGCGCACGATGCTTGCCTTTGTGGCGATAGTTTTCGCGCTACAATACGCCTTGAACTCCGGTGCTGTGCTTCTTGCCCTCTACTGTCCTCCGATTCTCGGTTTTCGCGCTCACCCTTGGCACCTACCATCTCCAACGGGGTCGTTCACACAGGTATTGGATCATGGATTATCCGGGTTTTGGGGCGTATGGTGGCATCAAACCTTCCGCTTCGGTTTCTCTGCACCAACTAAGTGGCTGATTCGTCACGGCTACGTACCCCAGAGGAGTGGCGATGAGGGTAGGGCTATGATAACTACCTTAATAGGCGCTATCATAGCTTTTGCGCAGTCCGGACTCGTCCATGGCGCCGGCAGCTATAGTTCGGTGCCGGCGACACATTACTGGGGTCCACCTCTGTTCTTTGCGTTTTCCGGCTTGGGGACGATATCGCAATCCATATTTTTGCACCTCGTCCGATGTAGAACTAAAAAGTTACCCCGCTGGGTCTGTCGACTGGGTAATTTAATATTTGTAGCCCTCTGGCTCTGGGCTACTAGCTGGCTGCTCTTGGACGACTTTGGACGCTGCGGACTCTGGCTCTGGGAGCCTGTCCCTATCTCCTTTGCTAGAGCCGCTGGACTCGGTGCCGATAGATGCGTGTGGCGGTATGATAGGAATTCCTTGCCTAAGTGGCAATGGGGTGCTCGAGGTAGGTGGTGGGAGACGGGCATTGCGGTTTAAAGCCTAGAGTCACTGAGGGAATAGAAAACATAAAATATGGACAGGGAGTGACGCGTATAATTCAGGACACATATTACGTGAATAGAGATAGAGATGTGCGAAGCTGTTTTCTCTCTGTCTGTCTCTCTCCCCCTCTCTCTTTTCGGGGGTTTTTTTTCGGCATTGTTTACCTATATATGGCAATGTACAGGGGACGTCACCTTTTAATAGCCCGTAGCTGACAACCGTTCGAAAGATTATCATAGAGTAATACTAGAATTATCAGTATAATTTGCATTATTAATACTATTTTCAATCACACAGTTTTATATATCAAGTATTCTTAGTTGCCTAGAGGAGGATGGCTAGGACTTCGGGGTTGTAACTAGACTACAAAACCGCTGCCATATAGCTGCGACAGATAGATTTCATGGCTGTCAGCGTCGCCAAATCTAATACCATGGGAGATAGTACTTAAAGCTACCAGGGACTACTGTTAATAATTATTCCTTAATGCAATAGGAGGCTAGATCGTGTATACCTAATTAGCTATCTCTCGATATTTAACCCTCAAAATCCGCTCGTCGAATATCAGGTAAAGGATAAATATCTATATCTACGCGACTACTTTTTCTACTAGTTTTCTCCCGTTGATTAACTGCTAGAGTCCCTACGAATGATTGAAATGCTGACCTACTATTCCAACGCATACTCGCGAGGAGTATGGATTATATATGCCGAGATAAATGGAAGCTATTATCGCCCCATCTGTGTATTCGGGCGGCTCTGTAAGTTCAGTGAATATGATTAGGTAGGTCATTGAAACTACGGGTTGCCTATGGGGATTCCCGCATACTACTTTGATCAAACCGGTGTTGAACTTCAGGAACCCCTCCTATTATTATTACCACAAGTTGTAATAATGATTATTTAGAATGGGGTCATTAAGATAACGGCAAAGCGAGCACAACCTTCAAGATATTGGGCAAGATTATGTCATAATTATGCCATCTCATATAGATGATGGAAAGTTAACTCTTTTGCACACCCTTATATTCAAGTTTGTAGGATCCCCGGTGTCTTACTGATATAAGGAGGATTTTACGCGAAATACTTCATCCAATCACAAGCCAACTTGCGTACTGGGTTTCCTAGTGTAATGGTTATCACAGCGGATTCTGATTCCGCTAATCTGGGTTCGATTCCCAGGGAGACCTAACCTTTGAGTCATTATTTCACTAATCATGACCTTTTTTTTCTTCTTTCTTTCTTTCTCTCCCTTCTTATTTCTTTTCCTTCTGAATTTTTATTTTTATTTCCATTCATCCCTGTTTATTGACTTTATTTACTATGTAGCTCAACGATGAACTAGCTACCTGTTAATAAACCTAAATTACCTACCTAGGTAGGCCATGTATATAAATATAAAGGCCCACTGAAAGCTTCGGCTGTATTGTCGACTTAGCATATTTATAGTTTGTGTGGCGAATAACCACAGTTAATTAACCCTTGGAGGTATCTTTCCAGGAACGGAGGATCAGAAGGTATATATATATTACTTAGTTACACGACAGCGTGCACACGAGAATACCGAATATCTTTCAGTAGACTCAATTTGATACTCTTCGCCTTCAGCCACGCCAGAGTTTTGGTGTAACTGGACTGCTTACAACTCAACACCCGGTGAAATGCATTGCACGCAAGCCTTAAATATTATTAGCCTTGATAGCTCAATATTTTCAACAACAGAAGGGAAACTCACCAGGATACTTCGCATTTCTTGACACCGCACTCGTAATCGGGGTATCGGAATTTCCTTGTCTTGCTGGTAAGGAGTACGTATGCTGTATCGGATAGTCTTTGAATCGTTTCTTTACGTATATATTAGAGAATATTTTGGGCATTCAGACGAAATGGTCTGCTTACTAATAACGATATCGGGAGATGGTTGCTTTGCCGCCGGCAAGCAACGTACATATGCCCACATCTTAGTAGCGGTTTCCACGAACGCTCTATGAATGTTATTCAGCATAGTTGGCGCAGAGTTTAGCCTTGTGTCGAAGAACATAACATGGCACTGGATTTTAAATGCATCTATCGAAACATACGTTAATCATCGTCGTGCGAACTAATAGAGTCAAGACCTACTGAGAACCTTGCGCTGAAATGTTCGACCCGGAGTCCGACTGAACTCAACGGTGAGAGAATTATATATAGCTGAGAATGATTAGTGTGATATAGAATAAAGTATTCGGGGCATAAACCTTACTCTTGTCCTGATCCTGGTTCGAAGCGCGAGCGATATCGAGGGTCCCAGTATCGATTAGTGTACCACAATACGGGAAGCGTTTGCCATCTTCTAGCTTAGGTATCCGTTGGCCACCGATGACGAGGTCAAAGTTTACTAGGTTTTTCTCGGGTTTCACAGTTGCACCGTATTCTGGGACACCCTGGTGAAGAATTTGGACGAATCGGACTGCTTTACTCTTGTCGGTGGTAATGAGCAAGAAGTCATCGATGAGTCGCAAAAGCAGGCAATCGTCAGAGTTGAGGAACGGGAGGAAATGAGCCTCGAGATCGGCGTAGAAGTAGTTGCAGAGTGTGGAGGATAGAATCGATCCTTGGGGAATGCCCTGCTTTTGTCGGTAGTACTTCTTACCAACTTTGATAAGATTCTGTTCAATATGAGCTGTTACGAGCTGGAGCACCTCGCTTGTTTCGTATTGCTTCTGGTAGAGATCGACGAATACAGTATTTCTTTTTGTTGTGTTTTGTCTATTCTCGAGACGCTGGATAAAGGTAGAGTGGTCATTGTCCTTAATAGCCAACAATGGCCATTTCTTTACGGGGTTCGATTTACACATCTGACTATTCCCTCCAGTCGTGATGCTGGGGCTTACTTCTAGGTACTTCGAAATTCGATACTGACGTTGCTGAAGTATGGAATCTAATAAGCTGATCATCGCCGCGTGTGGGATCGTATCAAAAGCCGACTGCACGTCCAGTTTTGCGAAATAAAAGCGTGCGGGCAAATTAGGCATCCTGGATTTAAAACACTTCACGCGCTCGTAGATATCGCCGACGGAAAACATGGCAGAACCCATCTTGCCCGAATTGACAGTCTAAAATTGGATAATATTAGTGGTGAAATACCCTTTTTTTTAACGGGTAGGCCTACCTTTTCAAGTTGAAGAATTGTGTGTGCCGGTGCTAGAATCTTGTTGATACCTGGGCCTAGTTCCTTCGGGCTCCCACGGATTGGGACTCTCTTACGCAGATTCGTAATTGGTCTCATTTGCCCCCCTTTAGGTAGTAGCCTGATATGACTGAATCCAAGACGCCGCGCATCAAGAATACTTTTCGCGTCTTCAAGGCTTACTTCTTCTAGCATTTTTCCCTTCAAAATTATCATGGCAGGCTCCACCAGGGACCGCCAAATGTCGTGGCGAAAATAGAAAACACGATACTTATCAGTGTTTGACTCTGTAACGTAGAAATTGCTTCGAACCAGGGGTATTAAAATGGAATCAAATAGGAAATAAAGGAATTCGTTCAGGATTTCTCTCCGTTTCTGTACATCAGCTAAGGATGTTTTGTTATCTATAAGCTGGGGAGGTGCGAGCCAATCTATGTCGATCACCTAGCAACTGTCAGCGTCATCTAGTAGTAATGCAGTGTCCGTTCAGCTCACCTTTATTCCTTGTGTTAATTCGTGAAGGGCTATACTCTCGTAAAGCCTAAGAGATATGAACAAATCAACTTTCTTCAGAAATTGTAGTTCATTTTGGTCCGCGGTCAAACCACCGCCCCAGAATCCTCGCGGGATCACCTTTTTAAGAACGGCCTGGCAAAATGATGACACTGCCGCTGACGAGGTCGCCAATTCCGTGACCAGGGAGTTTCGATGCCATTGTGGTAGGTGTATTGTTTTCTGCGATTGCATTGTACCTTTTTCTATCTTGCCTTTCGATTTCCGCGCGTGTATCCGAAACTTATCGGGTTCTGATTGAATCGCAGGTTCGTTCGCAGAGGGATGAACCTACCCGTATTAGTCATGATTGAGATATGATACCTATGAGACATACTGGGCAATAATGTTGTAGAAGCTGAGAATATGAACAGCGTTGATGTAGAGCTTGAAGCTTCCTGATCAAGTCCTTTGCATGTCCTCGGAGGCGCTTAGGGGTCTTCACATGAACGCCAATATCTCCAAGACGGCCGAACTTGGCAAAGATTTCCTCCTCTCGTAGGGTATAATCTTTCAGACGCTGCGATGTTTCTTTGAGGTTGACTTTACTAGTGAAAACGTTGTGGAGTCCAAACTGTCTTGGGAACATATACATCATCACTTTCAGGGTATGGGCTTCATTCTGTTGGGCTATATGTGTCTGTGTTTCGATGTCTTGTTCCTCGTCTAGCTTCTGAAGTAGGCAACGATTTAGGACATCTAAATACAGTGTTAGGTGAGGTCTACCAGTCCTAAACGGTATTACTTACGAATGTGCCTTAAACCGAAATAAACTTGCCCTCGAGCATTGAGAGCAGGTCTTGCGTAAAACATTCGATTTCGCACAAAAACAAGTTCTGAAGCGGATTTGGCTCTCGAGGTTCCTTCAGAAGCCGATTCAGGACGGTAGGAAATGACACTAGACAAAGACCTTCCTATTTTATATGAGCACTTGTAGGAGAACTGATATATTGAGGTAGGTAACCAACCTACCGCTAATTTGACAAAGGTTATTCAAACCTGCGCCAACGGACACAAATATAGCACAATCAAGGAGCAAGTCTATCATAATGCGGTCTCCTGATTCACCTAAAAGAGCCAATAGTTGTGGCCATGGCGGCTGTTGCAGTGTTTCCACATAATGGTTTGGGCGGACCACTCGCAACCCCATGCCTCCATTGCGACGAAAGCCATCGCAAAGTAGGTGGTCAGGCCACTTAGTAGATTTCTCCCTATTGAATATGGTTTGTACGACATATTCTAGAATCTGGTGAATACTGGTTAGTCATTCTTGAGTCTAGATCGGATTTCTACTACTAGTCCTCGCGTCGGAAAATGGCAAGATAGATACTCGCTTACCAGGGCCTGCGATTCAACAAAGCCGGCAACGCCATTAGGAAGAGTAACATACGATTCGTCACCTCTTTGCGAGAAGTTCTTCCATTCGTCCATTCGATGGGGCACCTCTTCAGTTGTGAGATTCAAGCGACCAACAAGTGTGGTGTCAAGTAAGGACCCAAGAGATCGCTCTGCGTCGGATAAGGGCGCACCAAAGGGTTTGGTGACAATACCAACAGAAGATACCTTTCTTCGCTTAATTTTAGATGAAGGCGGCAGCTGCGTTATGATATATTCGCGTAGGCTTTGGACATGCGGATAGTATTGACATAGAACAGGGTGTTGAAATCGCGAGCTCATTGAAGATTGGCTGCTACCGTTCCTGTCCTTCCGCTTCTTGGAAACCGGGGTATTTGTTGAGAATTCATCAGCGGAGGTAGGACGTTTCCGCTTCCTCGGACGAGACATTATTACAATGCTATGTAGCAGTTCAGATATTCTGCGATAACGTATCGAGTCAAGTCAAGATACCCGATAAGGATTGGGGTCCTAGGGGAGGAATATTAGTAGAAGAGGTGATTATAACGCGCCGTTCCTGTTTCTAGGGCAGCTGACAAAACATCTTAGTAGCCTTCATGAAGATGAGATGAAGATCACTACTAATAGTTGTCTACCTAGGTAGGGATAGAATGCAGATCTTGCTTTGGAATCAACAGTTGTGACACGCGAACAACGGCCATGGTTCAGTACTTAACTTATGTACTATGTACACTTTCACTATCTATTTCTTCTAGACGGAATTAACATAATGATGGCCCCTAGCATTATCCAGGTACTTATACCCACCTAACTGGTTTTGATACCACTAGCCCAAGCTAAGGCAGGAAGCCGTATGTACCTTAGGTACCTATGCAGTGTTTGTGTCCCTCCCTGAATACAGGATAACCGGCTAGACTTTTCCACGTGAATACCATTGTATTAATGATTGAATAGATGGTGCCTATGGTTTCGGTATTGGTGTTGAAGTTGATCTCTAAACTGTTATATTGAAGAACACTTACTTAAGCAGGTAGCTTTGGAACTGGAGACGGTTAAAGCGATACAATCCCCGTCGCTAGTCAAGTCAGACAAGACACTTCTAGCCTCAACCCAAATGATGTGCTGGCTCATATTGTAGATATGGTCTCCGGATATAAGCCACAAGTGGCTAATGTCACTAATCAATTAGCTCACTGCCTAGGTACCTTAGGTTAGTCCTTTGGTAGACTTATCAATGTCGACGATATTTTGAATATCTGGCCAGTCAGTCTATAATAACCTGGGTTGATAATAGGCAAACCACTCATCGAAGAATCTATGTCTGAACAAATCTCAGAGAGATCCTATTACTATCATAAGGCCCCACGATGGTTGACTGGCCGTTGCGCTTTTCACCCTTTCCTTGGCTCATGCATGCATGCATGTCTTAGGCTGCGTGCGTGGCTGCTTAATTAAATGCGTAGTCAAGAGAACGAAAAGAACCCCTTTTCATCCTGTCAGTTTACAACACTATAGTATGGCGGCTTGGATCTTAGGTCGGGCACTGTCCGTCAGCAGAGTTCGTTGGGCGCAACACCATCGTGGCAATTGGCCAATAGCTATTTAATCCTTAACCCTTCTCCGTGATCTCTGATCTTGGGTGTCCATTTATGGTTGTATTACACTAGTAGTGTGTGCTCTGCCTAGTGTAGAGTACGTGAGATATCCACCCCCTTTTTGACAGCATCGGCCATAGTGTGTTCAAAACGCGGAGGCGGCGCCTGTAAGGTTAATCCAATGCAATGCAATTACACGACTGGCCGGCAACCATCAAGAGACGTCTCGAATATGCACACCCCCCAAAAATGAAAGGGTTCCTACATAGTTGGATAGGGGCGAATTGCGGACAGCATTAATGGGTATATTGTGCATGGCTCACTCAACTTCTTGTGCACTAGACACCAGACAGTTCGTCTTCATCTATGGGGTATGCTCCAAATGCCTACATGCCAAGGTTAGGTCGGCCTCTACACTATATACCGCCCAGGCACTGCCCGGTAGGTTGCGACAGGGAATCGACACATGCTACAAGTACCAACTGGGTCTTGAGCCCGATTACCCAAGCTCAACCAGCTACTGCAAAGTTGAGTCTTGGAAGCCAGGAAACTGGTAATCCTTTTGCATATCTACCACCCATCGCGTTCAGGAACCTTAGGGAAGATATCACTGATTCGTTCCTGTCTTGACGAGTAAGTACCGTTTTCGCTCTCAAATGATGGGTAGCAGCGAGATTGGAATGCCATCATATCTCACAAACCGCTTCCCTAGCCGGGCACCAGTAAAAAACATAGGTAGCTACTAGCCCGTCCTCATTCGCTAGCCCACATGTCCACTGGTAGGCCGCCAACATGACCAAACCCCTGTCTCACTCTCGCTCTGTCTGCCCTTCCCTATTCCCTACAAAGTAGATGCGTTGTCATGGAGGGAAACTGGGCAAAGGGCAGTCAGTCACCGCGGTTTGATGAGGCATGCACCGTGGTAAAAAAAAAAATATGCATGATTCCATTGCCAGCTGTTCAGTGTGTCGGAATTCCATGTAACAGATTATATACCCTCGTCACTTTGCGATCCTGGTCTCTTGGTCAAACCATTTTATCATGACCTGTATCAGAAGATGGCTATACATGTATGTGTATATGCGAGTTGCCAAAATTGTCTGACAGGATATCATTATCCCGAGTCCTTCAACTGTATCGCCCACGCACAAAATGTTTTGAAGACTGCAGGGTTATTTCAGGCTGAGTCCGTCCCAGAGGTTCGCATCACTCGAACTAGGAGCTTGTAGTATACTCTACTTTATAAAAAATGCGGTCAGAAGAATACTCAAAAAACCAACTCAATACTTGATCTGGATATTCCATTCCAAGTCTGTACATATACAGGCCCATGCTAATACTAGGTACTAAATAGCTAGACAAGGACTTTATGGTGTGGAAAAGGGCGGGGATACACTACACTACCTAGGTACCTAGGGATGCACACGTAGATGGATGGTATAGGTAGTGGTACATATGTATTAGTAGCGTTTGGTAAATTTGATAAGCACGGAGTACCTCATTATTACTGCTGAAGCAGCTGCCTTAGGTAGTTGTTAGTGAACGGCAACATTGCTCGAAAAACTTTGAGAGAAATGGGATAGATAGGTACCACTAAGTTATCAGGATTGGTATAGGAATTACCTCTCCAAATGATCCTAGGTATCTACCTACTTTAGTAATACAGAATCATTATACATACACTACTTAACACAGACAGGTACGCCTGTCTTGATCTTGGGTGAAGCACCTAAGAAAGGTAGGCAGGTATTTCGTCGATAGAGGAAAGGGCTAGCGGCTTTACGGGCTTGGGGCCACCTCTCCACTGGCTCAGCAGGTAATACCTGTAATAGGCACCTATGTAGCACAACCTATCAGCCCAATGCCCACTCACTATGTTACCTTTGAGAGGTAGGTACCGTACTGCCTGCCGAGGTACCTCTAAGATTCGATAGGCATATGTACAGTACCTAACCTTGCGTAAGTATTACACAATAGCTCCCAATAGGAGCGGTTGCGAGGACAAATGCCTTTATTTGTATAATATCTCAGACTGACACGATCCGTAGAGGGTAGATATATTTCTCTTGAATATATGTGGTTTGATACGAACTGGATACTCGCACTTTCTCATTCTTCGGGAGAAAGTATCTATATTAGGATTATACACTAGTAGGTACCGGAAACGCCTTAGGCACACTACCTAGGTAGGTAACAGTTCATCCTGCATAGTGCATACCTCTGGCCAACACATCCTATCCGCCCTAGAAATGACTACTCCCCTGCCCCCCATCTCTCAGCCCACTTTGTTTTCAACTTCTTCTCGTGTGTTAGGTAGTGTAGTGCACACTAGGCATTAGCAAAACTCTATGATGGGCTTTTGGTAGTTAAAATCTGGTGAGTCCTGTTCGTGACGGTAACAGTTTCCAAAGGGACTCCAGGATATGCCTAGAGATTAGGTACTAAGTGTGCGTTATACGGTCAAGTACCTTGGGTGGCATGTAGTGTAGATTGTGCAAATTTGTACTACATGTACCCAGGTCTAGTAGATGTGGGTAGCTACCTAGTACGACATGTACACTACCTATGTAGACTCTAGTGAGTAGGTACTTACCTGGCTGCTGTCAGTGGACCTCAGGACTCATCATCGATGCTTCTGGCCCTTCTTCCGCCTTTCTAAAACGTCTTTTCAAGAGTCTTCCAACTTGATGCGTTTAATATTCTTGAAAATATTTCCACTGTTCCAATCTGACTACCTATCCATAGCGCGCGCACACCTGGCACGCATGGTCCCCCCACATCTACACACACCACACACCACCCATACCCACATCCATATCCACATCCACATCCGTGAGCAGTGGCCGCCGCATCGTTAACTGCTCGATTGGTTCTCCATCCCGTTGATCCATTGATTGGCACTAGCATTCGCATTGGCACTCGAACTAACCTTGCAAGTCTCCAACCAAAATCTTGAGGCCCATGAATCCCCCAGCCGTCAGTGCTTATTCGACAACGTGTGTAGCATCGAACGCGATCTGTGGCTCCGCCGTCCACTCGTTTTCGCCTGACCTGCGAAGTGCTGTACATGACCCATTAATGGTCGCCGTCATATCGTCCTGGCCGCCGCCAGAATGGACGCCGGCAATCGTGAAGAGGAGGACCACTGTCTTGGTGCGACATTGCCCACCCGCAATTTGGGAGCCCCGTCTACCCCAAGACGTCCACTGCGATACCACAATCACCGCCCCCATCAACAGTACTACCCGTTCGGGCAGACGCATGAGAACAGGCACGATCCTACCCATGGTCACGCCCATCACGACCGCGACCCCTTGCCACACCAAATATTCTTCCACGACCCTCATTCTCAACTGTCTACTACCACCGCCTCCGCTGCCGGTGCCCCTAGTGCCGCCTCTCTAATAGCTACGGCAGCATCGACGACCTTCGATGACTCCCTGTTTGAGTCTCATGCCGCAAGCAATCGAAACGCCGCTCATGCAAACGCGGTGACGAGCATCGAGCCCAACGGCCTCTTCGATCCAGACGACTTCTACCGCATTCACTTCGACGACTTGATGGCTTCAACCTTACCCGTCCCGAGGCACGACCGAGATGCTCCGTTGCGATCTAACGGAAGCGGACCAGCTTCTAGGCACCCGGCGATCCCCCCGATACAATCTGGCGTAAGGCCTTCCGTTCGCTCTGTATCAGCTCCCGTTGAGGATAGGCCCCCCACTGGCGCTGCAAGATCGAGAGCTACGGCTCCAAACACGTGGAACACTCGCAGTGGACATCAACCTAGTGTCAAAGACTTGACGAAAAAGTTCGACCAGAATGCCACACAGCTAGGCACTAATGCCGTTCGTAAAACATCTTCGCGAACACCTTCACGAACACCCTCACGCAGTGGCCAACCGTCTTATGCAACTGGGCGGTCATCTGCCAGTGGGTCTTCTTCCGTTAGCAGATCGAATCCATCATCTCCAGTGACGCGGTCGACGCAGCGGCGTCGAACCGGACCCGAGAATAGCTCATCCAACAATTCCCAGTCATTTGCAAGTCGCATAGGCAAGCCTCGGGGCTCACTCGGTGCCCAATCACAAGCATCGAAATCTTTGAATAATCTAGCTCCCGTGCTCTCGACGACCGCCATGCCAGCGCTGCCTCAATCTCGGGGTCTGCTCTTCGGCGAGGTAGGGCCTGCCGAGCTAAATGCTGGATTAGCCGGCCACGGAATCGATGGCCTGCCCACTGGGAAGACTTCCGAATCAAATTCCCAGGGTGCCCTCGGTCGCCGTCAACGAAGTTTCTCACACACCGACGCTAAGCCTTCTTCACCAAGTGATTGGTACCGTAGGGGGTTAGGAGACACTATTGATGTTGGTGAAAACACATCACATTCCACTTCCAATCATATTCGGTCACGAAGCGAAATGGGATTCACAAAACCAATCCAGCAGCAATCCAAGACTCCTCGACCGCCACGACCGAAACCAACCTTGGATACTTCGGTATTGCCCTCAGCTTCGAAGATACCAGTCTCCGTTCGGAAGTACAGCACTCCATCTAGCTCATCTAGTCCAAATTCCACACGATCTAATTCACCCTCTACTGTTAGAAGACCTTTTGCTAACGGAAAAAAATTCAACGCAAATCAAAACCTTGGATCCAAAGGACCGTCTCCTCTTGCGTCTCCCTCAATGAAACGCCAGAATAGGCCGGGTGCAATCACTGCTAACGGAAACTCTAGGCTGAATGCCTATATATCAACGCCTCTGCCGAAGTTATCGCCTCCACTCAGAAGTTCACGACCGAGACAGCCAGTATCAGCGGCAACAACCATAAGTTCTAGAGTCAAAGCAATCGAAAGAGATAAATCTCCGACTAAGAGAGACCCCAAAGTTAATACAAGGGGAAACGAACCAGCTACGCGTCGAAGAAAAATTTCAATGGGCCCAATCGACTATGAGTCTCGGAGGGAGCAAATCAAACTATCATATACCAAATCAATTCGCGAGAATGAGGCTCGGGCAGTCACTAGGAGGGCCGCCCAGGAAAGGAAAAGGAAAGAGGAGGCCAAGGCACTGGCGGCTCAAGCTCAAGCTGCCGAAGCTCTAAAATACCAAGAGGACGACGTACACGTAAAGTTAATAAGTGACGATGTTCAAAATCCCGCCGACGCAAATAGGACAACAGCAGAACCCCCGGTAGTGCAGACAGTTGCATCCGACCTTACAATGGAGAGCGTCGCAAATGCGGAAATGCCTAGACCAAGCCTTCCACCTTTGCAGACTATAACAACAAGTGTCATACATAGCGAAATCCCTGCAGCCTCTGGTAATATAGGGCAAGCAGAGAATGATTCCCCAACATTCGGTATGCCTGGAAGCTTTCCTAGTACCGAAAGCACTGGAGATCAAGAGGAAGCGCCACCTTCAGCTATATCGAATACTACAGAATTTGACGCCGAACCGCAGACGGATCCACCAGTGCAGGAATCTCCTATAGTCAACGATGAAAACCCTAACGCTTTTGGCGTCCACCAAACCATTGATCAAAAATCGGAATATCGATCTCCTTTCGAGGATGAGCCCGCCGCTGATGATGGCCTATCTATCAGGATAGCATTGGATACCTCAATAGATTCGGCGATTACTCCAGGAGAGCGCTCCGGACCTAGTGGAGATATTAGCGCAAGCCAGGGAGCGCCCGTCACATACGAAGAAGAGGCGTACCAAGTCACGCCCTTGCGTTCACCAACATACGAAACGAAAGTGACAATACTTGGGAGCGAGGCTGATTTCACACCTACAACCATTGAAATTCAAGGCCGCGACTCTTTTGCTGCTACCCCGGGACAGCAGGATCTTGAAAATAGTAGTGAACAGGATGATGCATACACTAGATCGCTTACCTTTTCCGGAAAAGATCTTAATCAGTCAGATGTTGAACAGGCAGAACCGAGTTCTGGTCTTAGCGAGATTGCCGAATTTTTTGTTGGGCCATTACTCAAACAGCACCAAGGGCACTTGCAGGATTTCACTAACATTCAGAGACATGCTGCGGTTGGAACTGATGAAGTGAGCGGTGTTCAACAAGATCTAGAGGATCCGCGTTACTCTCTAGATTCAAAAAGAACGCTAGGGACGCACCCTAGCCTGACTGTCCCTCGCACCTCAGAATCATTGAACCGAGCCAGCCAAACAACTGTGTGGACTGACTATACGATAAATAGTCAGGACTCAAGCTCAGGTTATGTTCCTACGGACCAGGATTCTCAAAGGGTGGCGTTCACGTGGCGGGAGGAGCTCGCTGATTCAGAAACGGACTCAAGATCAGAATCTTACCGTTATAGTCGAAACTCGATAGCTATTTCTAACAGTCGCGATGTGTCTCCTTGTGGAACATATCGGGAGCCGGATCTGTATGAGCCACAGCATCGGCTACCGGAGATCGACACGGGAGAAGGGTTTGCCGCGGCAATTTTGAGTCGCAAGAATAGCATGTGCTCGCCTCCTATCCCAGTGCTTCCCAGTCACTCCCCCCCTCCACCCCCCGATGATGCCTCTTTCCGTGATATGATGAGTTCTGCACCACCAAGCGAATACTATGATGATACGAGGCCCAACAGCTACATAGACAACGAAAAGGATGACCAAAGTCCCGTTTTAGTGGATTCTCTAAAACGGGGCAGCGACTACTTCCCCCCCTCAGAATCAGTTTCACGATCAATTGATCAAGGGTCACTTACAGCTTCTGAAGGGCCCCAATCTAATTCTTCTCGATTGGCAAGCCAACAGACTCTAGTGGAGAGTATTAATGTTGAACAAACATTCGATCTTCCTGCCAAGGAGAAGAAACGCTTATTCACTCGCCTTGAAACTATCAAAGAGCTCATAGATACTGAGACGTTCTTCATCAGAGACATGAACATCGTTGAGGAGATCTACAAAGGAACTGCCGAAGCTTGTCCGAAACTTGATGACAAGACCATTAAACTCATTTTTCGCAACACCGACAGGATCATTCAATTCCATTCTGCGTTTCTAGTTGAGTTGAAAAGGGGTGTTTCCAGCATCTATACGCCTAGGACACATCGTCACGTGCAAAAGGATACATCTAGCTCTAGCGATGGGACACCCTCTTTGTCAGGGGGGTCCACGACAGCCTCCGGTCAACTGAACGATGATAAAGACCGGGAGACTTCCTTAGGTCCTATTTTCATTAGGAACATGGAGGATATGAAACAAGTTCACGAAACTTTCCTTAAAAACAGTGACCATGCGGCTAAGCGATTAATTCAGATCCAGGAAGACCCCACTGTTCAGGTCTGGTTGAATGAGTGTAATGAAGTCGCAAGAGAGCTGACAAGGGCCTGGAATCTGGACTCGCTACTCATCAAGCCGATGCAAAGGATTACAAAGTATCCTAACTTGCTTATTCAGCTGCTGCATGAGACACCTGCGGACCATCCTGATCGCTCGTCTCTCGAGGCCGCTAAAATAGCTCTAGAAAACGCAATCGAAGAAATTAACAAGACCAAGAAGAATTTCGAGTTAGTTGGACAGATCGTCGGCCGAAGACGTAAGGAATCTGACGTCAAAGCTGGCTTTGCGAGGGCATTTGGCAAGAGGGTTGACAAATTGCAACCCGCAAGCAACAAACCATCTGAGGACACGGAGTACCTCAAGCTACATGAGAAATTCGGTGATGACTACCTTCGCCTTCAAGTCGTTTTGAGAGATGTTGAATTTTACACAAGACAGGTGACAGATTATGTCCACGAGTTTTTACAATATCTTTCTTCCATGGAACTTGTCATGCGTATTCAACCGTCGCCTCATCCCGAAATTGAAAGCAAGTGGGTTCGCTTCAACGTGTCCATGAGAGACATCGAGAAAGTCGCTTTGGAACAGCATGTAGGTAACATTGCATCTAGAGGCACTATTTTCACACTAATGTCATAATTCCTAGCTCTCACAAGTCAGAAAACAAGTCATCGAGCCTTTCGAGCTTGTGATCAAATCATATAGCAACCCATCTCTTGCGATGAAGAAAAGATCGAAACGCCGAGTTGATTATGAGAAATATATTCAGCTCCAAAAAGGTGGCAAGAAGATTGACAAGCAACTCTCGGAACTTGTTGAACAATACGAGGCCTTAAATGAAGCCTTGAAAAAAGAACTTCCGAAACTTTCAGCACTCACCGAGAAAGTAGGCAACATTTGTCTTGGAAATTTTGTCAATATTCAAGTGCAGTGGTTTTCTATATGGAAGGAGAAGGTCAAGGTAGTTCTCGGAGACGCCCAAGCCTCAGAGCTCTCAGAAATTATTTCGACTTTTTTTCAGGATTATAAATTCCAAGACGAGCAAATCAGCACGATCAGTATTGTCAATCCAGCCTCGAAGGGCCGGCCTTCACACTCTACTAGCGTTGATGAAGCTTCTTCGAGATTCCGACTTAGACCCGCAGAGCGCTCTCCTCGTCATCGCGGACTATCCTTAAATAGCGATATTGCTCCGAGTTTGCCAACACCTGATTTTCTAAAGCGCCACAGCGGTCAGTTCGCAGCTTCTCCATCTATAGGTTCAATGTCAAGCCCAAATCAATTTTATCGCGACTATTATAATGGGGCCAACGGACACGCACGCCCACCTTCCGATTCACCAAAGGCTCCAGAGTTCCCTTCAGCCTCTCGGTCGCTAGCCACACCTCCCGCCCGACCAAGTACCGGCCAGAGCCATGACTCGGGCGGACCAGTTAGACAGAGTGTGGAGTCGAGCTCACAATCCAGGGGCTACTCCGGCTCGGCACAGACCTCGCCTTACCAAGCGCTAGACAATCATCGTTTCTCGGGCATTTTTCAATCGGCCCTTCCCATGTCCGATGCGCAAGAGCGTCATCTGAGACGATCCCAGGTCTCTTCTCGAGCTTCCTCACGCGAGCGCCAGCCTATCAACGGGTTCAATGTACTCTGGCTTGCTGCCTCGCTCTTCGAATTTAATATCCAAACCACTAAACATGAGGCCGGCTATCCCTATCTCACATATCAGGCCGGGGAGGTGTGTAATTTTTGAATACAGGATTTACAATACACATATAACTAATATTTGAGCAGATATTTGACGTCATCGCGGAGAAGGGCGAACTTTGGCTCGCTAAAAACCAAGATGATCCTAATAACTTGGTAGGCTGGTTATGGTCGAAGCATTTTGCCAAGCTAGCGGATGACTAGGTTACCAGCTACAGAGCGCTCTATATGTCTTCTGAACAGCCCGTGCTCCATCCACTCGCACCGTCATAGCTTATTTGCTTGTCACAGGTTGCACAGCCGCCTCTCTCTACAGCTACAAGTTTGATTTCGAATTTCTTACAAGATTTGTCTCAAAAGAGCCCCAAATTTTGTGTTTACAACTCGTTTGCTCCGTACACAGTTAAAGCAGAGCTGTTAGGAGCACGGAAAATGTTCGGCGTTCATTGTTCTCCGTACGACGAAATGGGACACGATATTCATCGGGGCGATAGGTGGAAAAGAATGGAATCTCAGCAATGAAAGTGGTCGACAGCTTCATACCATTTGATCTTCATTTCTTCTGCAGGAGATTAATACTGCAAGGACAGAAGGCATCTCCTAATCTTTTCCTGACCTCCATACAGCAGACATACTCTTCACACGTAACATTTACACGGCGTTAATCTCCCATCGTGGACGGAAAGGTAGACGGGGTCGTTGGGGCGCCGCGTTGTGTTGCTCATTAACGTCGTACATGTGAGCTCATTCACTTGTTGTTTTTTTTGTGCTCGGGGATTTTAATCCAAAGAGGAAGTTTAAGGATTGTAGGTCTAACGAGACAAGAGGAATCCATTCTTGAAAGACGGAAGGCGGCGGCTCCAAACACGGCAGCGTGGGACCCGGGATTTGAGGCCGGATTCAACTGAACCTGAACAGTATCTCCCATCCTAGAAGATTTAATCTAGGTGTTGTGATAGGACCATTATAGCTAGACAATATCATACTCACGGCAATAATCACATGTGAACCACCGACTGCTGTGCAGATTTTACCGGGTACTCTGACGTGAACATGTAACAGAGCATAAATGTCCTGTGTGTTCTTATAAACAGTGTGTTAGGTTATATATTAAGTATAATTTAATCTTATAAATAGACCCTACCCATGTCCTAGACGCGTAGATATAGTAAGGTTCTCTCTATTTTCTCTCTTAGAGCGATCCACCATATGGTACAAATGTGATTTATGAATGGAATTGGTTAAGCTATCCATCCCTATTCTTATATTATTTCTATGCATATGATATATTCAATACTTGGGTGTATTAGTCTCGGTATGTAAGCCTCTTTTTTTAAGAAGTTCTCTTTAAGCCCTACCTCCCTAAGTGCTCCTACCACATTATTGTTGTAGGGTGCAAGTGCTTGAATGCTGCTAATGCCTAGGATTACTTATTTCACTAGTAGACCTTTATGGTGCCGAAAGATGCCAGACAAGAGAATTCATTTGTGGGTACGGTAATCACAGCCAAGGAGCGAAGACTTGGTGTTTCAAACAAACAAGCTAGGCAAGACGGTGAGGAAGTAAAAGAAAAAATTTACAGAACCGGATTCAACCCTAACCGACTTTGGTATTACTTAGTAGCACAACGGTGACCCGATAGTTTGGTGATTGGGCGCCCTGATCTGTGATGTGTTCCCGTGGGAGAGAAGTAAATTAGTAGTATCCCAAGAAACCATTGCAATCAATGAACCCCCCCCCCCTTTTTTTTTTCCTCTCTTTAGAGGGCTTATTATTGGTATGTCAGGTGAAGAGACTTTTACCCCTTGCCTAACCATAAGGGTTAACAACGCAAAAACAAAATACGTAACCTTTACTACTAGTATTAAAGTCTAGAATGTTTGCTTGTTTTATAGTGTTTCTGCAATAGTATCAAATAGTTGTATATCAATATTGAGCTGACAAACAGGTGAGTGGACACATGTACTATGTATATGTATCTCCACTTCCTCGACACATTACTACTACTAGGTAGTAGTACAGGTAATATATACAAGCAAGCCAAGACAAATTAACTGCTGTACGGTACACTAGCTAGCTACACAATACCGTCGAACAAAAAAAAAAAAAGAAACAGTACCTAGGTACTATGTACAGAGTAGCATGGCATAAGTACAATATGGACATGTAGCACTACACTACAGGTTGTTAGGTATGTATGATAGAGGAGGCCAACAACATTGATACTTTAACCTACAAAGCAGGGATATATACGGGAGCTAACGCAGAAAGATGGACGCTACAGATCTGAGAGGCGTTGGCGCTACATACCTTAGATCGGGCTTGGCTGAGTACATACTATAATAGTAGGTTAGGGGTACGTAAGTACTTGTAGACGCCGATTTGCCGCCTTACCGCCTCTACACTACACTACACTACCTAGGTACGATGTAGGTACTTACAGTGGGTACCTAAGATACATTAGCGCAAGGGGGGGTGTATAGGGGACGATCATAGTGACTATTTCTGACTTGAGAACCATTTTTTGCTAAGCGGGACGGTCTTTTTATTGTAAAACATTTACAGTAACAATTTTGTATACAAAACTGTTTTTTGCGCAAAAACTGTTTTTAGCTTAAAATGATTTCTGCTGTAAAAACGGTTTATAACTGTTATAGCTACTAAAACAGTTTTAGCTAATTAATATAATTTTAGCTAGCTAAAATAGTTGCTAATTATATTATTTATTTAGTTAATTAATTAAGTTATACAACATATTTTTTTTTTTAAAACCTTTATGCTTAGCTAATTAATTAGTTTATAACTATAATTGCAACTTTTATTTTAAACTTTATATAAAGCTTTATAATTAATAATAACAGCTAAAATTTTTTATGCGCAATATAATAGCTTTTATAGCGTAGCTATAATACTTATAATTATAATACTTGTAAACTATAGTTTAAATTTAATTATAACTTTAATTATAACTATAATATTTAAATATATAACTATAACAATATTTTAATATAAAAATATAATATATAATATAAGCTATTAAAACATATAAGTTATTAAAACACTTTTTTACACTTTTATACATATAAGTTAAATAATTTAATTATAACATATTAAATTAATTAAATTTAATTAAATATATTATCGCTAAATGTTTTTATAACATTTTAATAAGTTTGCGTATTATGCTTAAGCTTACTATATGTTTTACATTTTTATATGTGCGTTATATTAACTTTTATATAATAATTATTTATATATATTTTATTTAAAATTTATGTTTTAACAGCTTGTTTAGTTTTAAAATTTTGTTTTTACTATATAATAAATAACTTTTTATTTTAAATACGTTTATTTTTTATATAGCAGCGTTAGCTAAATTTATAGTTTGCTATTTAAAATATTACGTTTTTTTTTTTAATAATTAAACTTTATATATAAATAATGTTATACTTTTTATAACTTAGTTAATAGCTTTTAAAATAGTTTTTAACAAGCTATTTTAATGTTATATAACCTTTTTTTTAATATAGTTAACTTAAAATTATATATTTTTAATATTGTATAAAGTTTATAATTTTTAAAAAAATAAATGTTTTTTAGCTAATAATAATAACTTAAGCAGTATTTTAATTAATAATTTTGTTTTAAGCTATAAAATTATATAATTTAAATTATATAAAACTAATTTAATGCTTTTAAAACTTTTTTAAATATTTAATTTAGTTATAAATGCTTTATACGCTTAATAAAACGTTATAAAAAAATCTTTTTTTTTAATATATATAATATATACTTATATTAATTTGTTAATTTTTTTTATGTATACATGTTTTAATAAGCTAAAACAATTAACATTAAAAAGTTAAAAACAATATAACAAATAAAAAAGCATACAAAAAATAATAATATTATAATTTTTAGTATACAACTTAAATTTAATAAAATAATAACTTTTATAACTATTAAAAATTAATAAGCAATAAATATTTTTTATATAACGCGCAATATATTTATTAAAATATTAAATTTAATTAAAACTTTATTTATTTGTTGTTTAACTGTTTTTTATTATTATAATAACTTAATTAAACAATAATTTGCTATTTTTATATTATAATAAAAAAAATTTTTTTTTTATTAAAATAATATATAATAAAACTGCATAACTATATAATTTAACATTTTAAATAATAAACAATTATTTTTAATTGCTTTAATATATAGCTTTTAATTATTTATGCCGGTTAAAAGTTATAATAACTATTTTAAACAATATTTTGCTTATTATAAAACTAGTTTTATTAAAATTATAAATATTTTTTTTAATAATTCTAAATTTTGTTATTATAAATTATATAAGTTTAAACTACTTTTAATATGCATTAAAATCTTTATAAAAAACTTGTTAATAATTAATTTTTTAATTAAAACGCGTATAAAAAATAAGTTGTTATTATATAAAATTTAAAGCTTAGTTAATATTAACCACAGTTGTGTTATATGCGTACAAAAAAAAATTAGCTATATTTTTAACATTATTTAACTAAAGCAAAAACAATTACAAAACTAAATCTATTATATATTATATAATAACGTCACACATAAGCACATGTCGCATACAAGCACATGTCGCACTTTTTTTGGCGTACCCTGTACGCTAATTTTCTATGCAAAGCTACTTACTCCACTTTTCAATAACTCTTTTAATTTAAAAGCTATAATAAAATAAATTATATCATTAGATTTGTAATTAAATAAAGAATCTAAAGATATTTTTCTTTATTTTCTAACTATTTTATTTAAAGCGCTATTAAAAACTACGCTAAAATAATCCCTGCAAATTTGTTTTTTAAAGCTATACGCCCAAATAAAATAGTTAGAAAATAAAGAAAAATATTTTTAGATTTTTTATTTAATTGCGAATCTAATGATATAATTTATTTTATTATAGCTTTTAAATTAAAAGAGTTATTGAAAAGTGGAGTAAGTAGCTTTGCATAGAAAATTAGCGTACGGGGTACGCCAAGAAAAGTGCAACATGTGCTTGTGGTGCGACATGTGCTTGTGTGTAACAGTAATTTGTTTTTCAAGTTTTATTAATTTTCGTTTAGCGCTTAATATAATTACTTTTGTTAAACAATCTTATTATTGCATATAAAATATTATACAAAAAATATTATATATAGTTGCAGCACGCTAAATAAATAATTTTAAATCGCGTTATATAGCTTGTAATATAAGCTTTACATCTTTTTTTTCGTATAATAGCAGCATTATTAGTTGTTAAATAATTAATATTTTAAAAATGTATATATAAAAATCAAAAAAATATCCTAGTAGCTTATATGTCCCGGTAGCTTATGTTATACATTAGTAACAGTTATAATAATTGTTTCTGTTTTAAAAATTATTTTCGGCAGCTGTAACTATTTTTGGTTAGCAACTATTTTAGCTAAAAAACTATTAAAAGAATAGCATACTGCCAAGACCATTTTCAAGGCCTGTAACAGTCACTGTGATCGTCCCTTACACACCCCCCCTCGCGCTAATATATATATACCTACTATGTAGGTTAGGTTGGTAGTGTAGGTGCCATGTAAAACAATCTCTACTCTGTTCAGGCTCAAGCTCAAGCTTGTTGGTACATAATGTAGACTAGGTACTATGTAACATTTGGGTAGGGACAAGGGGGCAAGTATAAGTACAGCTACTATACATAGTAGTATCCTCGAATCTTCTTCCACCAATCCCACATGCCTCTCTATCTGTTGGGGAATTGGGGCTCATGCCAAATTTCCTAATGCGGTGAAGATGAGATGGATTGTTGGACATCGCACTAGTGACCATGTATATGACCAAATTTGGAGTTTTGATAAAAGTCTAGAGTTGCAACGCATTTTGCATTCAACAATGAGTGTGAAATTGGACAAGGGCACTGAGAAGATATTACCTGAATGCTGATTATAGGGACAATATCATGATAATGATGATGATCAAATCTCAAGGTTCGACCTACAGTACATATATAGTACTAGTATGTAGCAAAGCATGGATTACTCGCGCCGCGCGATGAAACCCCATCCATTTCCAGTATCTACATACCTAGTGTATATGTAATCTGCACTGTACATTACTCTCGTAACAAGAGCTACTACGTAGTGTAAAAGGAAGGTACTTAGGTTGCCCAACTTTTGCCATCGTTTCATTGCTTCCGATATCGAGACGACAGGGCATCGGTTACCGAGTTGCCATACCCACTTTACTACGTCAGTGCCGACATCTCGCGCACCCCAAGAGACCAAAGCAACCATAAGAAGACATAGGTACTCTCCTTTTTATCTTCGAATTTTTATTTATTTTTTATTTATTTAATATCCCTGTGACCTTACATCGCCTGATGTTTCCCTTGTTGACCATCCAGACCGTCGGGTCTAGATAGATGAAGCTACAATCATTACCAGGAGGGGCATACCCAATAATCATCACCGATACTCCGGGTGAGCCTTGATTTTCTGAGAGAAGAGGAATTGGTAACAGATACCGGCGAAAATATTCGTCCAGAGCCAGCAGTATGTCGATCCGACATTTTGAAGCAGTGTACGGGGAACTCGATATGTTTACACTATGTTGCTACTATGAGTGTACCCACATATGCAAATACTAGTAGAAGCACGTCCTGGGGTTCTCCGTTTCAGTGCAAGATCAATAAATAATAGAGAAGTTACCGCTGACTGTAGACTCCAAGTCGTGTGCTCGAGAGAATGTAATTTGAATGCGTCATGAGATTATATCTGCTGAAGATAATCCTATGTAGTGGACCCGACAGGCAAACATGGAATTTGAGGTACGGGAACCATCTACCTAGGTATCTATTGTCGCGGAGGATTAGAGGTACGAGCTGATCCTGAATAAAACGATGTAACCATCATCACCCATAAGTAGTCAGTTTTTTTTAATTTTGAGGGGTTTTTTTTTTTTCTTTGAGAAGAAAAAAAAAAAAAAACTTTCATATCAACAAAGTGGCAGAAGACAACTCGTCCAGTGAGTTCCTAAATTATGGGACATGTGAATGCTGTATGCAGGCTATGTAAGCGCGCATACAATTCCCTTCTGCCACCTCCCCTTCTGCTCTCCTGCATGAGACTTGCGGGCTGAAGAGCAGCTAACCTACCTCGGTAGTCTAATATGCTTTGAGAAAGGAGACGCCGATGTATGACCAGGGTATTGAGCACTAATGTAACCTTGCACCAACGGCATATATACTACAGTAGTGAGGTATGCTTCTTCTTGTTGTTGCTGCTGCTGCTGCTGTTGTTGTTGTTTTCTTCTTCACGAGGCATTGATGGGTAGGCAAGGTACACTGTAGTACGTGTAAATAATGAGACTTCAAATTATATGAAACAAACCAGTTCTTCAGCTCAAGCCACAATTACCACCCGACAAGAATGGTCATGTCAAGACCAATTGGGCCATGTACTGTACGCTTCTAATACTATTTGTACCCACCTAAGCTGAGTGCTTGTATGCCAACTTGTTTGGACTCGACATCGGCTTGTTGAAGAACAGAGTCCTTAGATTTCTAACTCCAGGTAACAGTAAAAGGAGTTAGAATAGTCTCTCGACTAGCATCATACTATATAAGTAAATGTGCAATACCTACACTATATCATTATTGCCATTGCTATTGACATTCCCTACTACGCTAGTATAAGAGGTAGGTAAGTAGCTTATCAATCCATATCGGATGTATCACGGATGTGCTGCATCAACCCACCCTGGTCTGGTTGTGTGTGCTTGCTCAGTGATCTAATACCGAGTCACATACCTGTAATTTGCCCAGTTTGGTTGTGCAAAATTCTTCTGGACGTGATGTCTCCCATTGGGCCCTTGATCTCCACCCATTTTGTGATACCAAAATTTCCTTCTCCTATTATCTCTGTTTTTGAAGAGAATGGGTTGTATGTTGTGTGTTATGTGTATTGTGTTGCTATGGTGTGTGTGTTTATAGCACACAGGCATACACAACAGTGTGTAGGTAAGTAGGTAGGTACCTATACACCAACATTGAAGTTAACAAGGCAGCCACTTGCTTTCAGCGTACTGTGCTGCCTCACGCCACCCATCATTGCATTCACAGTACTCGTACTGTGAAGTGGATCGATTACTAGGTTAGGTTAGGTAGGTAGTCGGTACTGCGGTACTACAACGTACCTACCTGGTGTAGTGTAGTAGCAGACAAGCGGGTGCAAGGATGTAAGTGGGTAGAAGAGTGGGTTCAAAGCCTGGAACTTTTTTAGTCTTTTTGTTGTTCGTGTGTCTTTTGCAAGCTCCAATCACAAGCTTCCTGCTAAGGTTGTTGCTAAGGTCTTTGCTAAGCTCAGAACTAGGTACCTAGGTGGCGCCTAGGTAGGTACCTAGAGGTCTCTCCTCCCCCTCTAATCTTCTGAGGGGTACCCCTGCACCCCTCATCCAATGGCCCCGGCGGTCCTGGTCTAAAAGAGGGAGCTACATTAAGGTCATGTCACTAACACCACCTCCCACTCCCCTGCCTTTGGCATTCTGTCACCTGCAGAACTCTTCTTTGCGCCAACCATGCACGCTTAACACTTACCACCCACACACCCTTCTGGAGATATATTGCGACTGACGTCCATCTTTTTTTTCCCTCCCCTCGACTTGCTCCAAACTGGTGGAGGAACTTGAGCCGTTTTCTCATCCAGTCTACCAGCTCTACCTCTCGTATATACCTTTAGAGACGCGCTAGAAAAGCCTCCATTCTAGGACTTAGTTTCTTAGAGTATTTCATGCCATTGTTATGCTTAGCTACACCCTAGCCCATTAAACCCCCGCGGTATGCAGATACATTGCGCATCATTTTCCTCGGGCCCCCTCAAAAAATTATCGACCTTCGCTACAACTCCTTCTGCGGCAATAGATATCCATCTTATCTTGACGGATTTGCCGTACCAAAACTTCGGTGCACCTATCATTGGTCTTGCCTAAGCGCGAGCCAAGGAGGCATATACATATGTGAAGGCATAACCCCGCGCTAGACCTCGATCTACCCTAGACTTGGGCGGGTGTTACTTGCCGGATTTTGGATTACATCGAGTAGTGATCGCGGAGGGTGTTGGACATAGAAGCCATGGCTTCAGGATATCCAGCTCCACCAGTTTACCATCATCAGTCTGACATGGCTGGTCCGCCGCCTCAGCATTCTGGCTACGCCCCACTACCGCCTCCGATGCCCTCGAATAACTATTATCAAGACCCTATGTCAAATCCCCACCGCCAGAATATGCCTCCTCCCCGTGCCAATATGATGCCTCCATCCATACCTGGTCCTAGTCCTGGTCCCGGTCCCGGCCCCAGCCCCAGGGACCGAGTCGCCGAATTGGGTGCTTCCGAGAATGGCATGGGAAGTCAACCCCCACCCCAGAGCGCAACCCAGCCCGAGGCAGAAGAGTCGAGTTCAGTTAATCTAGAACCACGCGAGGGCAGCGATGGTGCTAGAAAATATAGGTGAGTTGTTGACCGATTCTCGTTAAACTACTGTATCGAAAGCGTCTCTAAGTCAAGTGCAATCCAAGACTGCTGTTGACCACAAACCTGAAATAGATTAGAAGTGGTTCAGCAACCGCTAAGAGCACGTATGTGTGGCTTTGGCGATAAAGTAGGTCTCTCGGCGAAGCCGATTTAGAATCATACAGAGCCTAATCTCTTCTAGGACCGACGGCCAATAACCCCACCACCTTGTATTCGACTTGTAGTTATGGACAAACTGAGCGGCAAGGAGGTAGATTGCAAGTAAGCTAAGAGATTATCGACGTATCATGGTATATTGAGTCAGGTGATTAATGCTTTGTTAGCGAGGTTGAGCATCAGCACTATGTTCTTCACGTAGACTTATGGTCTGAAGATGGTGCGAAGGAGGTGAATCTCGTGAAACATTCACAGCAATCACCATCCATTTCGTCAACACACCCTTCTTCATTCCGGGAGGTTGTCGAAGGAGGACAGGGCGGTGTTTACGGATTTCAAGCCATTGTGCCTTCCAATCGTGACTTTACGCAACCCCCTAGTGCGCCTTATCCTCATCAAATGGCTCCCTACCAGCCAGATCCATATTCTCAAGGTATATATGCCCCCTGTCCCTCTATATGAGAATAAAGTGCCATTAATACCCCGCCAGGACAATATTCGTATCCTCAACAGGTCCCACCATACGGTTATCCCCAGGGAGGTTATAGAGACATAGCGGGTGTGGCTCCTCTGCCGTCGCAAGCGATGTATGGCCCTCGCTACTCCCATGATATGTCCGCAGGTGCTATGGCCCAAGGCCGACTGATGGGACAACAACCGAACAGCGGGATGTACACACGTAACCTTATTGGTAGTCTCGCAGCTAGTGCTTCACGTCTACAAGACCCATCTGACAAGATTGGTATTTGGTTCATTCTACAGGACCTTAGCGTGCGAACCGAGGGTTGGTTTAGGTGAATTATTCCATACTAGAAAAAGAAAATTAGGGTGTTGGCTCACATAGCGATCAGGTTACGATTTTCCTTCATCAACCTCAGACGTCTCGGCGCAGCGTCAAACGGCGGTAGCGATGCTGAACTCTTGAATAGGGGCAGGGCACCAGTCCTCGCTTATGCTTTCAGTGAGAAATTCCAAGTGTACTCTGCGAAGAAATTCCCAGGTGTGTGTGAAAGCACCCAGCTCAGCAAAACCTTTGCCCTCCAAGGAGTCAAAATTCCGATAAGGAAAGATCAAGAGGGCAAGGCAGGGAAGGGGGGCCGTGGCTCCGACGACGAGGAGGAATAATGGCTCCTGCATAATGGAAGCCGGGTATGAACGCGGGAAACACAGAGAAAAACGGAAACTAGGGGTGCAAGAAATCTACTCCGTCGGCTACAAATAATGAACCCCTACGACAGGGTCATATATAGACCTGGTAAATAAAACCGCGGTCCGAATTATAGTACAGTAGACGAGAATGTGGTGCGAAGCTAGGTCTATTTCCCGTGTTTTCTATTAGTGGTGCTTGATATGCCCTATTAAGTGATACTAAGCGATTGAACTTGTACCATTTCGATGTACTTGGCGTGTATGCTGCGAAACTTATCGGTGCCTCTACTATGTATTATTATTTAATCGTTGGAATTTTTCACGTTACGGACGTGAAGCCCTTAGGTAAACAGTCTACAGCCCACAGCCCACAGCCCACCTCAGCTGACTTCCCGCGTGGTGTAACACTTCTTTATCAATGAGACCCGGTGGCGCGGGACACCCAGACAGCTGGAACTGGCGCTTACTTCGTCCGTACTTGGAGGGATGTAGTGTGTATGTAGTATCTATCTATCTAGTCTAGTCGCCACAAGATTCCGGGTAAGTGGGTCGGGAGTTGTGATTCGCTTTCATCTGATGTATTATATGACGGCGGATGATACCCGAACAGGGATAAGAGTTTTCATGTTTGTTTGTTTGTTCGTGATGTTACTTGATGGGTGGTATGGTACGCGGTTCGCTTTTTTTCGTGTAGGGTTCGTTATATAATTGATTCATGTATTAGTTTGCCGGTTTCTAGGTGATATGCGAGTTCTCGCCAGTAGCAGGCGGTTCGGTCCAAAGCCACGATTTGGCGGCTAGCTTCGAGATGCGTGCCTCTCTGCTCAAATTTTGCATACGCCCACCTGGATAGGTACATACTATCTAGTAGTATTAATTACTGGGGTTTGGCGAGGCTAGTTGCGCTCATCTCTTCATTGGCAGCCTCGCTTTGCTTACTTTACATAGCTCAAGCTCCCGTCGACATGCACGCGATCCACAACACGCCACTCAATCGAAGGATTAACTCGAATAGAATATATAGATATATATGAATACGTTGGTATACCCATTATACGAGGATATAAAACATCTACCTAGAGACGTGTGAAATTCGCAACTTTATCTTTCGGCCGGGCGAGAGAATCAATCTCTCACATACTATGTAGTAGATAGTGCACGGGCGCCCCACTCTCTGCTCCAGTGATGTGATGCGACGCGGGACACATCTGGTGAAATTCGGTAAGCGGAGAAGGATAGTCTTTGTCTGGATGGTATTATTTTCATTACGTCCTCATTACCTTATAGCTTTTGGTCTCCGAAAACGTCTATCCACTGTAGTAGTGCTGTGGAACCGCTATTGTCGTAGTGTAGATTCTAGCTCGAGTGCGACATGGCAGATAGATCAGATAGGGCAATACATAGAGGCGTCTAGTTTGATGCGCAGAACAAAGAAGAATTGTGGATTTGGAGGGGCTCGCGACTGACGCAAACCCTCACGTAATAATATAGGAGTCTGAGTCAGGGTCTCGTCTAACTCTTTTGTCTCAGGCCCTGATACAAGGCATGAGAAGACAACAACAACAACAACAAAAGAAGATAAGGAAAAAAAGGTCAAAGACCTCGGAGCTTGTAGACCTAAACCGGACAGCTGGACACGCAAAGTCGCCTCGACGTGGATATTCTATCGGGCGCTTGCCTCTCGCCTAGGACATAAAAACTAAGCTCTGTTCCTTCCCTCCCTTCCGCCCCCGCCAATGCGGCCATCGTGCGCCCAGATTACCTAGTACCTAGCATATGAACCCGGGTGCATGTCCTCCATCTTCTGTAGTCTGCCGTTCTTCTCCTTCTCTCCCATCCTCCTCACTGAATGGCAATCGGGGAACCTTGATAGTTTACCGTGACGGAGAGTGAGCGCATTCCCTCATAAAGCAACGACGTCAGTTGCCTATCCCTCCTTCTCTAGAATCAGGAGTATATTCGATCGGTCCGCCGAGATTAGCCCACCATTATCACGCTGGGAATATAAGTCACGCACAACTCATATCTGGATCAGCTTCTATAACTCACTAAAAACCCCTCGAGCATCTTCACCATCCTCCAACATGTCTGGTATGACTTCTACGGGTCGCGGTGGCGCTGGTAACATTGCCGAAGCGTCCAAATCGCCTCGCCTCGCACCATCAGACCTCGAGACTCCCACCCTCAAGACTCAGGTCGTAACGACTGGCCGGGGCGGTTCCGGCAACATGGCGCCGAACGTGGACCCCGTCGAGACCCGTGCACGACAGGATGTTGGCCCGTAAGTACCAAATTCGCCAGGGTTGGGGAATGTGAAAGGAACAGTGGCGGTTTGCGATCACGGGCGCCTAAGACACAAATCGCCTCGAGAGACGGACATGCGAGAAGGGATGAGCAGGACGATGGCTAACATACCTACGCTTTGTTACAGTGTCGAGCGAAGACCCAGCACGGGCGCCACTCATGTCGGCCGAGGCGGTGCCGCCAACGTCGTTAAATCCCAGTCGCCCGAGCCCAACCCCAAGATCGATGAGGCCGCGAACGGGGCTCCCGCCGGCGACGCCAACAAGAAACAGCATCCTAGCAAGACGGGTGGCGGTTTAGCTGCCAAAGCCAAGGATTTCTTCAAGCTGGCATAGGAGTCGATGAAGAATGCCACTGTGACTGTAAAGAGCCGCATCTCACGGCGGAAAGTAAAGGCTGCGAGAGCAGAGCTGTAATTACGGTGTGATTATATCAAGGGTTGTTGGGGATTATACACTGGGTTTAATGTGCAATGGGCGAACAGGATGCTTTCGTTGCTCTTTTCTTTAGTCCTCATTATTCTCTCCTGATGGAGAGTAAAATAGGTGTGCCTCCCGTAGACTCTGTGTTTGCACAGGCATTACTATCATCGTAGGATGTTTTATGGCCACCTAGTTCAAGAGTACGGAGTTTGGCGGTTCATTTCTTTTCGACCGGGGACTCAAACTAATGCTGGGCAAACCATATCGCGGCATCTGAATATTGGTGTCATGCTAGAGTTACTTGATGGAGAGAGAAGTTGCGACTATGAGTACGGATGCCCGTCGCATGTTAACACCAATCGGACCTTCTGATGTTTCTGATATTTCGTAGCTTCGTTCACAGTGGAAACGTCCGGTGCCGGTGAGTGACTCATTTACTGGCATACGGGAGAAATTCCCAACAATCCGAAAATGCGGAAATAATGCGTTTATTTATTTATTTTATTACTCCATGACCTATCCCTCATCATTAATAGGTTGAATTGTTGCAATCTGCCGCCCTCAGTAATTGGTACTTGCGCGTCGTAACCCGTCGTTGTGATTACTCCTCTACTTAACGAGCACCGCGAAAATAGTCAAAACTTCGCTTTTTTGCCCAGTTTCCCACCACTCCGTCGCAGCGATTCTCCACATCCGAGCTGGGAAGAAGCTTTCGAATCCGGCCGCTTAGCTCCACTCATAAATCTACCTACTTCCCCAACTCACCGGATAACCGAATGCCATTATTGCACAATTGCTCATTGCACCTTAGTCGTGATATATAGATAATAATTGTAGGCTCCGCCGGTGGTCGCAGAAAGATTCGCGGAAACGAAAATTGACAATGGCCCCTGGAGTAACGGTCTACACCGCACCGCCGGAGGCGCTCGTCGAGCTTTTGGCGAGGTCCCATCTCCTGCACGCGCTGCCCCTGATCCGGAGGCTGCGGTTCGCTACGAGGTTCCCGGGGGGTATCACCGAACACGCGAGGATTCTGTGGTGCTCGCGGCTTGCGCTCGAGGACCATCTTGCTGCTAATCAGAGCGCAGAAGGAGAATATCAGGTGGGGAAACAAGATGAGGTAGAGAAGGAAGCGGTCGAAGTCCCCTTCGCGGCTGCGTATCTGGATTTCTCGCGAGGGCCGGAGACGGAGCTCTGGATTTACTCGTCGATGGAACGCGGCTCCCGGAAGGGAACAGGACGCGGGGAAGAGGGGTCGAAAGATGGCGAAGAGGAGATCGCCTGCGCCGTTTCCCTTCTCCGCGAAGTCAAACGCCAGCAAGATCTGTACTTCACGCCGGGCTCTGCGCAGGCCAGGACGCGCGAGTTCCCGACCGTGCTCATCGGTAATCTAAACGAAGTCCTGAGAGAACGCCTTGCGGCCCCTGGGGTCGGCATGGCGATCGTCTCGACCGGGCTCTACGATAAGTGGATTTTCAAGGTTGCCGAGTTGCCGGATGTTGCGTTGCCTGAGATCCTGGGTGATGGGCAGCGCTGGGCTTGGCGTGCTGTCCGTCAGGAGGATATCCCGTTCATGCTCTCGCGGGGCACAATTGATCGCAGAGAGTATGTTTGCCCCTCTTGGTAGTGGGTGGATGCATTTAAAACGACCAGCTGGCTAATTGCGTGTAGACGTACTGTGAAGCTACTGCCAAGCACGGCATTGTATCTAGATGATGGGACGCCGATTGCGTGGGCTTTTCTCGGTGAGTGCTCTTGTTTAACCACTAGATTAGAGAACGGGGATTAATCGTTGATTATCCAGGTCCGGATTCCTCGCTAAGCAGCTTACACTGCGAGGAGCCGTACCGAGGGAGAGGCATTGCGAAGGCTGTGGCTGTTGAGGTTTTGAGAGATCATTTAGGGGACTATAGTGATGAACCCTACGGCTGGGCCGATGTGGCCCTAGATAACATTCAGAGCCAAGGCGTGTGTAAAAGCTTACATGGCCAAGTGGGATGGCAGATATCCTGGTGAGTTGACCTACCTTATTTTCGTTTCTAGTATAGGCGCAGTTTTCTGATTATAACCTAGGAGCCGTCTGAACTTGGACGAAAGCTTTCCGCATGAATAATCGTGCAGGATTTCGATATCTATTTGTGCCTAGACTATTTCCGATCCTATTTACTAGTTAGGCGTTGTATCTCCTCGAGATAGAATTTTAGATCATCTGGCTTCACAAAGGGCGTGATGCCGTGACCAAGGTTGGCGATCCAGCCTCCTTTGCCGCCACCGAAGCCCTCGACCATGTTCTTTACCGTCTCGGATATGGATTCCCTCGAGCCGTATAGCACACCGGGATCCGCGTTTCCTTGAAATACAATTTTGCGATCTCCCCGAATTTTTACCGCGTCAGCTGGATCTACAAGCCAATCCAGTCCTACAACGTTATATCCTAAGTTGAAAACAGAGTCAAGTGACTGGTTTGCCCCTTTAGGAAACACGATCATGGGAACAATGTCCAAGCCCATCTCCTTCAGCTTCTCGGGTAGCTTCTGAGCTATATAGGCAAGATAAGGTTCGCTGAATTTCTTGAACGTGGCGGGCGATAGCTCCCCGGCCCATGAATCGAAGACTTGAATCATCTAGTATTCCGTGTTAGTCTTAATCACCTATGGTTCGGTCTACTTTGTCGTTCGTACCTGAGCGCCGGCTTGGACTTGCAATGCTAGATACTCGACACAGATGTTGGTTATTTTCTGCAGCAAGGTGCGCGTCTCATTTGGATACTTGTATATCCATTTCTTGCTTTCGATAAATAGTTTCGTACCACCGCCCTCTACCATGTAGCAGAATAGGGTCCATGGTGCTCCACAAAATCCAATAAGAGGGACGCGGCCATCTAGCTTCTTCCTTGTTAGGGTGATAGCCTTGTATACGTAGTCAAGCTCGGCGGCGACGTCGACATTCTTGCCGAGGACTCTGGGATACTGGCCATCGTCGGGGGACTTCAAAGGTTCGGGGAAATGCGGGCCCTTCTTGTCTACCATTTCGACCACCATTCCCATAGCTTGTGGGATAACGAGGATGTCGGAGAAGATGATTGAGGCATCGAGCAGGCCAGCGAAGCGCTCAATGGGCTGTAGCGTCAAGGTCGAGGCGACTTCGGGATCGCGACAGCATTCGAAGAAGTCGCGTGTGCCCTTGGCTTCGTGATATTCGGGAAGATAGCGACCAGCTTCATTCGGGCCTGTTAGCCTGATAAAGACCTGACGAAGACGCGACGAAATCGGCGGTAACGAGTAAGGCAAGCAATGAGGGTTATACCTTGTCTCATGATCCAGATAGGCGCTCGTTCTACATTTTGACCTGCGGCCACACTCAGCGACAGGCTACAGGCTAGGCCACTCAAACAACACGGGGTGACGCACCCCAGGCGGTCCTCAGGACTAAATCATTCTTTAAGGGAGGGAAATCGTGAGCCATGGTGTGAAAACGAGCTTCGCCTTTATTCCGAGGGCTTGGTGGAAGAAAAGTTATTATTCTCGCAGCAACCGGAACAAAGCCAACTCACCCCGCGAATGAACAAGTAGAAAGTACCGACCTACAAGGTACTTAAGTAGTGAGTGGGATGGCCCCTAGTAGAAGGTCAAGCCACTATCCCAGCCACACACAAGCCTGGGCCTAGGTACCTTAGGACGGACAGAAGACGGACAACTTGGTAGTGGGGTATCTCTAGACCTATCACACCTAGGGCATTACCGGCGGTCCTTTAAGCTCTCGCTTTTTTCCCTATATAGTACATCGAAGACAGCAGGTTCTACATATTGACTGATGAATATTCTCTGCCTCATAATATCTTTGCCCTCCGCGCCATATACTCAATGGCCCCTCTAAAGCCACCCATACCGAAATAACTTGCTGAAAGGGTACGACTTTCCCTCTATGCAACACGCGCCTCCATGGCTGTATCGTCAAGTGCGCAATGCTATCAAGCCGTTCGTCGCTATTTACGACCTCATTATGACAACAACATATGGGTGCCGAACAGCTTGCTCGCATCGGCTTTCGAGCGATATACTGCCACTTTTCGGACAGGTGCGCGCTATGCATCCTCCGTTCCTGGTCCGATGGAGCATAGGAAACGGTTAGCCAAGAGACACATGGGAGAATTGCGTTTTGGACAACCGCATTCCGCCGCACCGATATGGGAACTAGCGAGCCTAGTAGACTTGACCCAGTGGAGATGGACATCCCCGACGCCCTCTGACGCAAGACGCCAACAAAACGTGAACACTATAGACACACGAACGCTTTTGGACGCTATGTTAAGCCCCTTGCGATTCCTCTTCCCTCCGCGTACCGATACAACGGACGATCTTCATAGGCTCGATGAGCCATTGTTTCCGAAAGACGTTATATTAAGTGGTGTGGCAGAGCCATTGTTGTCCATCTCGTGGGATGAGCATAGCACTCCCCGCTGTATCATCCACGCGGCTTTGGAGTCATTATCTCGGGATATACTGAGTGGTATGTCGGCTACGCCACTCTTCTCCGAGTTCTGCGATAGCTGGCAGCTAGCTTTGGCGGAAAAGCTGTTTCATGGGGAGGCACTTTCTACTGTTCTGGCGGGTATCACTGATGGTTTGATGAGCATTGAATCTGTCGATGTACATGGACCCAGAACAGTTGACCGACTCAAACTTCTTCTTATCGGGGCGACAATAGAAGGCCTCTCTAAGAGAGGAACCGACCAAAATATGTCCTTTGACCACGTTGCGTGGAGCAGCATCCTCCATGTAGTGAGCACAATTCAAATGAATACCATACGCGTCTTCACCAAGGCTATGGCTTGCGTCCCCGAGCCGTCTCTAAAGACAGTCTCATTAGGAATCTTGGAAAATTTGGAAAGTTTTTGTAACGCTCTAGGGCGAGCAGCCAACCGGTCGACTTTAGTTCGACAATCTGCCGGCATGGCCATACCGTTGAAGAGTCTAGGAGAACTTGACCTTCGCTTCATTTTGGACGATACCACTAAAAAAGTTTTAAAGTCCACGACTACCGTCGGAATGAATTATCCAAACGCTCGGTTTGGTTGGCTGCTGCTTCTTGCACGGCTACCAGGTGTAGATGACGAGTATCTTGCCCGATCCTGTAATGCTCTAGAAGCTGGTCTAGCTGCTAGGCCTTTGACAGACTCTGAGATCTGCCAGCTCTTTTTGGTGTGGGCTAATAGCCGCGCCCCCCTCGAACAATATACAAAAATATGCGGAGCTTTGCGGTTTAACAGTTTGAAATGTTATCATATGCTGGGCGCTTTGCTATGGAAAACCCACCAATTTTACCTTGTTAGACATCTCGGTAAGTTTCTCCGGGCTACTGGCCGGGAGACTTACATTGGTTTATTAGCGAGAGGAGTCTCTCCTGACTGCCAAGGAGGAGCAAAAGGACACTACCGGCTGGCAAATATGGCATTAGGAGCCCGAAGGCCATGGGCGGCTATCGGTATTTTCTGTCTTTATGAAAAGAGCCAGAAGCGTAAAGTCCCATTTTGGAGGTCTATCTATGGCTTCAGAGCATTGGAGATTCTTACCTGGGCACCCGGATTCAACCATAGAAGGCTTTTGAAGACGCTTGGAATCGTTGAAGGGCGAAAATTTAGGATTCGGCGTTGGCGAGATGAAATTAGGATCCTCAACCTGGGCGAAACCGCGGAGATAGCTGCAGTAGCTATTGTCACAGCGCTATCACCACACGTCTCGAGGCGAGAAGCATTCTCCTTGATGAGCAACTGCTCCCTCTACCTAAAAATGCATCATAATAAAACCCCTCACTACTTCCTGCGGGCCCTTGTCCGCAACGTCACGTTACATCATACAGAGGGCGGACGGGGATCAGCCTCGCGACTGCGGTATATTCTGTATATCATCGAACGACAAATAGGCGTAGAAGAAGCCCGACGTCTAGCAATGGCGATGGACGAGGCGAGAAGGATCAGGTTTGAACAGACTGCTCTCCGCGCGTCGGATGTCAACACACCAGACTTCCCATGTACATAGTAATCAATATAAAAAAACCCAAAACGAACTCCAGGCTTCAACCGTTGCTATGCCGGGTTTTGTATTGGAGAGGCCAGACGCTAAAGCTGAGTTTGTCGTACAAGAGGAATAGCTGGCACCCGACAGCTGACTGCTTGCTAAGATGAATGACTTTGGCGTCGTACTCTGTTACACGACAGTCGGGTCTCTGGGCAATCGAACCCCCTGGCCCACCGCACCCAAGCTCTCAGACAGCCTGGAGTGGAGGTAGACTGACCTTTATTTTAATCTGGCACAGCAGGATGCGCGACGTGAGACAATCGATTTCGAGGAATGCAAAACTGAATAAGCCAGGCGTAGCGTTATCACACCCTCGGGCTGATGGCCCATTATTTAATAGGGTTGGCTACCTAGTCTACGATATATGCTATTGATATTTGGCTGCCATTGCAGGTCTAGAGGACTACCCTAGAGGGGCAGTCCTCTAACAGCCTTTCCTGGAATAGGTCGGATAGTCAAAGTTGACTATTGAGTCACCATCATAGATCTGTGTAGCGACTGGCTGCGAACCGACAGCCACACCACAGGATAGGATCGGCTTTTTCTGACGGATGGACAATCGTCTTCTGTTATTCTCTCCTGCCGGCGTTTGCCGGCCATTTCTAGGATTTTCGCGCTTGCTCTATCCTAGCAGCAAATAAGACGAGACAACCCTTTTTTTCGTGTTACAACGAAACCCGGGGAGGCCACTCGCAGCAGCAATGCACCATCGTAGTATTGCAGTACCGCAGTACCGCAGTACCAGAGTACCAGTAGATTATGAGGGGCAGGGGGTGGGTTACCGTCCACCCATGAAGAAGTGCACTAGTAGTAAACTGGCAGCGCTGGCACTCGGCGAGAGCCATAGCACCTTCGTTCTATGCCCGACGATGGCCGTTAGCCAGCGCCTCTTGTCTCAGTTCGGTTCATATATTGTCCTTGTTCAACTATGGTGAAGAGAAACTTACCGCAATAGCATAGTGAAGGACAGGACATACTACTCTAAGCTTGTAACTTTGGCCAGCGTCGTCGTCTTCAAGGTATCAAACCAGCCATCAAATGCCACACCGATGTTGACGGAGCGTGTATTTCTGCAAAGCCAAGCAAGGGGATTGCTGGTATTACCTCAACGAAGCCCCCTCGGTGCACTCCGGGATCAACGCACCGATCTCCCATTCTGCAGTGACAAGCTACCTTGTTTTGCTGGGTGTCTGGATTGCCTTTATATAGCTGGAAGTGTACAACGACTTGCATGTTCTCTCCTGCCATACTTAATCTGTAGAATTTACGTCCGTATTCCTACCCTGGAGCGTTAGAAGGTATATATATCACCGACAAATTACGCTTGGCGGTTGGCTATCGCTCGTATTAATCTTACTCGTACCGTTGCGCTGGATTGCAGGCGCCAGATCCTGTTGGCGGAGCGCGATCTGGCCTGGGATGAGATCGAGGAGGGGCGGACAAGGGAGTGCTACCTATGGGAGCATCGGGGACAACACTACTCAAGCCGATCGGTAAAGCATAACACGGGCGGTGCATTGAGCAGCAGCAGCAACGGGAATAGCAGTTGGAGCTAAAGCGTACAGGTGCATTATTCCCGCCGCAAGAGCAATAAACGGAACGAATAACAATCAGTATGGACCACATTGCGAGTACCAGAGACACCGGATCGACTTCACGGCCGAGCGCCCAGATCAAGCCTATTCGGCGGCGCAACCGCATGATCAACTCTTGTTTAGAGGTGAGTGGCAATCTTTACATACGACTTGGTCGTCCTTCCACGGACCTGGTATCGTGTGTGCATATTGGCATAACAGACAGTCCATTCCCCTTATATCACAGCACCCCTTCATCCGAACGGGATCAGCTCACGATCACTCCTCAACGTCCCGACTTCCGGGAAACAGCCCCTATCATTAACGCCCAAATCCTAGTGTAGAAAACGGAAGCTCAAATGTAGCAAGGCGTCGCCGACATGTACCAACTGCGTCAAGGCCTCGCGGGACTGCCTCTACATTGGACCCCGCCTGGACGAGGCTAGCCAGATGCGTCTTGCTGAGATCAAGGAGAAGCAAGGCACCCTAGAGCGTCAACTAGAACGTGATGTGGCCAAGTCCAGTACATCCAAGGGCACCTTGCAGCAGCGCATCCTCGCCGACGAGGTCGAGGATGGCTATGACGATGGGCGCGATCTAGAGGCGACGCCACTTGTCGCCCTCGATCTGACGTACGATGATGATGCAGATGGCGGCGCCGACGATATGATCGACCTCGGCATCCAGATAGGGAAGATGCGCATTACCGAAAGGATAGGCGGCCTCTCCCGACCCCGATTATCCGAAGAGGTATATTCACCAGCCCTCGCGCCTCGGAGACACATGATGGTCTAATATAAAATATGATCTAGATAGCAGCTGGTATCGCGCAGCGCACGGCAGGCGGGGGCCATCCGCCTCAACCGCACGGGGGCAATATGCTCGCATTTGAGGACATTTCGGATGGCATGTCGGATGCATCGCTGCCCGACTTTTTGAGACCTACAAACCAGCACATCGTTCCCACGAGCGGCTTCTTTTTCGGCCAAGTCGGCGAGCCGCCTAACATCCTGCAGTTCTTACCATATAGGCCGGTTGCGGATCGTCTCATGACCCAATATTTCCGCGCGGTTCATCCCATCGCGCCTTGCTCGCATCGACCCTCGATGGAGGCAGCATATGCCATGTTCTGGGAGGAGATTACAGCAGGCTTTGAGCCACGACCGTCCACGCAGGCTATTATCTTCGCGACTATGTTCAGTGGTATAGTCAGTATGGGCGAGGACGTCGTATTCCACGAGCTGGGCGGTTACCCCAAGGCAAACTGGGTGGCAAGCCTGAAGATGGGTACTGAAACGGCGCTCAGTAAAGCCAATTTCCTACGGACTACGAGAGTAGAAACAATGCAGGCATTTATTATATACATGGTGAGCTACTCTCACTTCATGCATTCAGCCGGCATCAAAACTAAAATAGTGCAACATAGATACCCATATGTAGGGCAGAGGTGTCACGAGCTCACTCGGTCCTCGTGGGTGCTGCCGTTCGCATGGCAGAGTGCATGGGTTTGCACCGCGACGGCGAAACCTATGGACTGACGCCCTTGGAGACACATGTGCGGCGCCTAGTCTGGCATCAGCTCTGCTTTCTCGATATCCGGACGTGTGAAGCACAGGGCCCGAAGCCGGTGATCCGCCGAGAGGACTACGACACAAAACTGCCCGTGAACTGCAACGAGGAGGAACTGACGGCAACGGTTGGTGCACTGCCACCCGAGCCGTCGGACGCGTGGACGACCAATACGTTGACGCTGATTCGGTTCGAGATTAACGAGATGATGCGTGCTGTCTGGGTGGACCGACGACGGCTCGAGACTAGACGAACGACGCTGACGGCCGTGTTGACCAAAATTGAGAACTTCCGACGACGCATGACGGAGAAATATGACCCTTTACTCGACGTATCATTACCGCAGCAGCGCTACGCCAAGTGTATCATGTACCTGCTGACGTACCGGTTGCATATTATGGTGCTACATCCGTACTATGCCAATGCATCGCACCCGATGCCACCGCGGCTAAGTCACCTATTGATCACATCGGGCATAATGGTGATTGAGTTGGCCATCCAGCTGGAAACCAACCAAGCGTTCCACGACTGGGCTTGGTACCTGGGCGCCTACTTCCAATACCAGATCGCCATACTGCTGGCCACTGAAGTATATTTTCGTCCCCAAAGCCGCGAGGCGGACCGTATTTGGTCTTGTCTAGACTACGTCTTTGGCCTCGACCGCAAAGTGCCGACAGAAACTAAATGCACGCAGCTACTGAGCGAGATCTCGAGTCGCACCGCCGTGTACATGCACAAACGTAAGATGCGCGGCCCAAGCACCACCACCCGGGCGGCGGTCTCGGCTAATGCTGTAGCGGGCACCACCAGTCCGTCGCCGTCAGGCCCTCCTCAACACCAAGCAAACCAAAAACAACAACAACAACCGGTACAACCGCTTCACCATCAGCAGCAGCAGCAGCAACATCATTACCCCAGCTCTGGTATAGACCACATACCGCCCAACGGTAGTGGAAATGGGGGAGTGAAAGTAGGGCAAACCTACTCGCCGCCTCAAATTCCCGCTATCGTGCCTTCGCAACCGCATATGGTTTTCGCGGGCGTGTCCGACGGTCAGGTCCTCTGGAGCCTGCCTCCAAGCGCGGGCAGCCCGCACGGCAGCGATTCGTCCAGTCTCGCGGCGGCGGCGACGGCAGCGGTGGTCGCAGCAACATCAACGGCAACGGCAACAGCAGGCGGTGGCGGCGGCACATCGGCCGTAGAGTCAAGTATACCACAGGGGAACATCATGGATAACATAGATTGGGTAAGTCACCGGTCTTCTTTACCCGCGCCGGAGAAAATACTGCCATCACCCCATCATGGTCGCATGGAGTGAAGAGCCGAGGCTGCATGACATACTGACCTTGCAGGATACCATGTACGCGCTCTTCCCCAACGATACGCAGACGGGCGAACTCTCCATCCAGGGGTATCATGATCCGAACTTTGGCATCGTAGATTGGGGTCGTTGATTAAAAAGAGCATTTATCTCTGCTACTCGCTCTGAAGGCCTTTTTCTGTGTCTCGACTAGCTCGTTCTATCGTGGCGGCCCCCCTTTCTTTCACATCTCTTTGCATAGAATGGTGGGCGGGAGTATGGTATTCCGTTTGAAAGACCCCCCGACTAGCTCGGTTATATTTTCCCCACTACTCAAAAATCCCCCTCTTTTCCTCTTTCGCTAGTTCTTCTTTATACAGGCGAAAGGGCGTATCTCTTCCCTTTTGAATATGGGATCAAGATTTCTTTTTTTTTTTTTCTGACATCCTGTTTATTAAAAAAAAAAAAAAAAATAAAAATAAAAATAAGTGTACTGTATCCTGTCACTCACTAAGATGTTCGGTTAAGAGAGGGGATCCAAGTAGATTAGATTGAACGTTGCTTCTTTTTTCCGGCGTTATCCTGGCGTCGTCGGGAAGGCTATGTAGAATTTATCTAACCTTGTTTACCATCGATGCCTCACAGATGACATGGGATCAAGATCATGACAAGCTATTGAACCAAGGAATGATTCACCTTCCGAAACCAAAACTCGAAATCCATTTTTTAATAGTAAAGTACAGATATGTCGTGGCTCATGATAATGTCCGATGCTCCCAAAGACCGAGAGTCAAATCATAACATGCAAGGGCGAGAGTGGATATAAGAAAACACAAAAACACAAACCCTAGGCTAACTCCACCAATATATCAATCAAATGCCTACCCATACGCCGGTGCCATATTAAAGAAATGAAAATGAAAATGGAAATTCCAGCCAGAAGTTCAATGCGTGTCCATTTTTTGTTGTCATAACTGATTCCTTTATTGGTTGTCTACTGTGCTCTTGGCATCTGCGTTACACCCCCTAGACGTAGTCCGGGGTCAAAGGGGTATCCTGCATCGTCACCGACACATTCGACTGTCCTCCATAATTTGATAGTGAAACGCCTCCGGCGTCAGAAGATGGAGTCACCATTCTGATAGTAGAACGTCGCGATTTCGCAACAAGTACTTGGGCGGGAGACACGACGATCTCGTCATCGCCGACTCCGTTGTCGTTACCCTTCTTGACAACGAGAGGGAAGAGGACGCAGCGAACGATGGCCCCCTGGGCCTCGTATGCTTCGTTGGTAGTGGATGAATCGCCAGATCGCTCGTGCATGAGCGCCGCATTGAATGTGACGGTCTGTGTGAGTTCGCCGTTGGCGTCATACTCTGGCTGTAGTGGGGGGAGCATCATGTACTCTGCCCGCTGGGTACGCATCTCAACTGATAAGTCGACAGCTTCACGCATGACACGGCGTAGCTGGGATTGGATTTGGGCCTCCAAGTTGGAAGGAGGCGGTAGGATCCTGGTTAATGTTTGAAGAATGGCTTGCACAACTGCCTCGGTATCTTGATTGCGCTGGTCGCCAAAGGCGGGGCGTTTAGATAGGAGAGTTAGAGTTATGGCGCGCCACTGGCGGACAGCGTGGGGTGGCCCAACATCGGTTAAAAGCTTCTCAAGAGACTTGAGCTTCTGTCGTTGTTCTCGATCCATACCGAAGAGATAGCGGGTGAAGACAAACTCCCAAATCATGTTCATGGTCATGGACATGAAAATATCGCGACGGGCGACCCGATCACTCAGATAGTCGTCAACATCAGATCCGTCTAGTACGGTATTGTCAAGCCTATCGATAATCTTCTCGTCGTTGATCTCGCTCGTAAGTCGGCAAGCCCGCATGTCAGAGAACTTGGAGAAGCGGAGGACCCATTGCTGCACGTGCGAGCAGAGCTGTTGACATCGGTGATCAAAGTGATCCTCGTCCTTGAGTCGAAGGAAGTCGGCATCGGGAGGTTTAGTAGCAAGAATCTGCTGCTTCATCTCACGAATCTGCTCCTTGGTGGCTTCAAGCTGATTGCGGAGCTCCTGGATTTCGGCATCTTTGGCTTGTAGGGTCTTGTTGTACTGGCCCTTTGCATCGCGATGTTTTTCCAGCTCAAGAGTGGTCGTAGTATGTTGTGATTCAAGTCTGCTATACTTTTCGTTGTGCTGTAGAGCGAGGAGACTGTTGGCACTCTGCAGACCCTCATTCACTTCGGTCAGTCGGGTGACTTCATTTTGTAGCCATTGTAGCGAGGCTTTGAGGCTTTCTATTTCGGCATCACGGTCGGAGATGGCTGATGTGTTACGATAGTTTAGACTCTGTTCGGCCTGGGCTCGAGCATCGGCAAGGGCGCGGTTTTCGGCGAGAAGTTGTTCGACTTTATTCTCAAGCTCAAGGACTTGCATGCTCTGTCGGCGACGCATACTGGGAGGTCGTGTTGGTGACCGCGGGGACCCGATGCGGCCCTCGCCATAGCCGTCCTGTATGAGGGATTTTGGTTAGCATTTATTTAGGGCTCATTATTTTTTTTCGTCAGGTAGCGAATTAAAAATCCATTAATTAAATAGTTAATTCATACTACCATGATAAAATTGATAAAAAATAAAGCAAGGGGACAAGAGAGGGAAAGAAAAAACAAAAGCAGAATAGATGAGTCTAATCAAATCAAACCAAATCGGATCGACTTACATAGACATCGGTCATGTCCTTGGAGCGGACACGGCCTTCGTTGGCAATGGGAGTATCGTTGCTGGTGCCACTACTCTGCAGCAGAGCATGGCGGTCAGAAGAAGCAGAAGCAGAAGCGGGAGCGGAAGCTTCTCCTCTAACCCTCTCTCGGTCCTTGACCGAGTCTTTGTCTTTAGTGGATGCTTTAGTGGAGGTCGTAGTGGATGGTGCGAGGAGGCTGGGAGTGGGGGAGCTGTTGTGGCTCAGGGATCTCAGGTCACCGCTCATTTGTCGACCCACCCGTCGGAGCGACAGAGGTGGCGTGTTGGCGCCTGACGACCGCATGCTACGAATGCTGTGGATACTCCGGATACTGTGGCTGCCTGGACTGTCAGGCCGAAACTTGGACGGTTCAGGTGTTCGCAGCCGTGAGATGCTCGTGTTGGATGTTGAGCGCCGGCCAACGTTATCCGGCTGTGGCGTCGTCGTTTCTCGCCTGATGCCGATGCCGCTGCCGCCGATAGGGCTGTTTTCCGATACACTTCTTTGTGTCGGAAGCTGGGGCGTATGCGGCGATTGCAGAGTCCGAGCCATGCCTGCGTCCGTTGACTGTGTAATATCTTGATATTTCGTCGTTGTTAGCGATTTCAGTGGTGTCACTGCCCGCTTCAGCGGCTCGTCTTCGACTGGCTTGTCTGGCGTGCCTCGGTCCCATCCCCTGCTTTGAGTTGGCGTGCTTAGCTTCGGCATTTCGTCGTCGAACAAGGACCGCCTGGAACGTCTCTCATGTGGTCGCGGCGTCTCTGAACTACTACCCTCATCCCCAGGGCTTGAGGCTGTCTCGGTGATACCCTTCTTGGGGTCCGCTGTTTCTCCGCTAGACTTAATTGCCGTCTCCTCTGTCCCACTACGCATGTGCGCCCCACTGTCGCGTTGGCCTAAGTCATTGAGGCAGAGACTGTCTCGTTGCGGAGTTGGGGAATCGGTTACAAATCTACTGTCTCTGTTCGTATCCAATACCATTTGGGTTTTATCTTCGATGCCGGACTGTAACTCTTTCTCAAGATCCTCGCGAGTTTCCTCTTCCACGGGCGGCAAGCTTCGGCTGTAGTCCAAGGCGCTTGGAGTCCGTGGCGGGGGAAGTACTGGTGGAGCTAGTTCTTCGGATACGTCTCTCGCACCAAGGTGTACAGACTGATGGTGGGATGGAAGTTGCTCTGATGTCTCCCGACTATTCAAACCGCCTTGTACTTCAACTATGCTTGCCTCCTTCATCTGCAGGTTGGATTCCTCAACATTCGAGGATCTTGAAGTCTCAGGTATTATCTCGCTACCCCTAGCCCGAGTTTCGATATTGACGTTGTCTATGCCTTGATCTTGGTGCTGAGTGGGCTCGCGTAAGTTTTCTTCGGCCACGGTCCTCAAGTTGCTAGAATCGGCATTCGCCCTGGATCCTTCTTCCAATGCCATAGCTGTTGTGCGGGGACTTTGATCCTTGTCAACCTGGCATTGATTTTTCTTCTTTCTATCCGACTTACTCGTAGAAGAAATTTCTGGCGCCATTTCATCGTTCCCTTGAATCAGGCCAGGATCTTGGGATTCGTTCCCGTTAGAGGTAGCTTCGGGATCATCTACACTTATGGCATTAGACTCGATATTAGTAACAATTGTATCTCGAGCCACATAGTCAGAAGGTTCGATTTTCTTCTCATGCTGAGTGGACTCGTCTAAAACTGAGTGAACCTTGCTGGCCATGGCGTCTGATATCTGGGAGGCCAATTCTTCGGGCACAGGCGCAGGCGGTTGGGTTGTCATAGCAGAAAGAGGCTCAGGTAGCATTGTGTCGTCTTCAACAAGATGGGTACGTGGCTTCTTGTCAGGCTGAGTGGATTGATCGAAAGGACGATCATGTTCGATATGACTACTCAGTTGTGCTGGAGACATATCTACAGTAATGGAAGCTGGGCGGTCAGACAAGGGAGTTTGCGGGCGGGGTTCGGGAACCGCTAGCTGGCTGGCCTCCGCGATATCTGGAACATTTACCAGCTTTTCGACCACCACATCATCGATGACACTATGCTCGTGTGCTTGGGCCGAGTCATCAGCTACTAGGGAACTTTGAGGCTTGAAACTTTGGCCCTCTGCTTGTGGAATCTCATCTGAGCTCTGCTGTTGCAGAGCTGTCAAGCTTTGAGATGCGTCAGGCATAATCAGCGATTCTGGAGTTGTCTCTTCTAAAGAGGATACCTTGCCACGCTCTTTGTCCCTTTTTCTCGTCTTCTTAGGTAAGGCTTGTTTGTCATCCTGTGACTCGATTAATTCCACATCTCGAATTGTTGTGCCAGGGATCGATATATCTTGCGGATCAGGGTCGCCTTTGATGTCCTGTGTTTGAGGGGTTTGGTCTCCGGATGATTGTTCCGGTTCTGATTGGCTGACTCCCTTTCTCTTTTTCTTGTCCTTTTTCGACTTCTTCCGAGTAATAGGTGATTCTTCGGGCACGGGCTCGGGTTGAGGTTCAGATTGATGTTGAAGGTCGGGTGCAGGTTCATTACTGTGAATGCTATCATTATTTAGCTCTTCTTTTCGCCCCCCCGGACTTGTTTTTTCGGGGGTGTGGCTTGGTTGAATTGTTGCCGCGTGTTGGACTTGTGAAGAGTCTTCCGAAACTGATCCTACTTCGGGTATAGGGGTCTCGTTGTCAATGTTAGACCAATCCCAAGACTGCAAATCAGTGCCGGTTATTACGTTGGAGTCGGCGTCTGAGATAGGAAGTTCCTGGGCTTTTCTAGCCTTCTTCTTCTCTTTCTTAGACTTTGTAGTCAAGAATTCGGGAGCCTCTTGTGTGGGTAAACATTGGGAAGGGTCCACTGTGTCCTTTGGTTCCAAGGCTTGAGACTCCAAGGCTTCCTTAGGCTTGCCAGGGAAAGCCATTGCATCCTGACCATCAAGTAGGTTATCATGCGATGGTTCTGCATCTTTGTTTATTGTTGCGTCTGGTGCATTCGTGCCATGCACGACAAACTGGCTCTGGCGTAATCCTTGGTCGTCCTGGACTTGGTCGGCTAGTGGCTCTACTTTGTTAGCAAGGAGATCACAAGATTGCTCTTCGCTTGGAATTTGGTCATAGGGGATGCTGAGTTTTTCGGCACTGCCTGAGGTATCTTCATTCGGCTCTAATCTTTCGGCAGTGTCGAGTCCTATCCGGTCAGGAGTACTATTACTGATATTTATTTCGTTTCTAGAGGGTCGCTCAATATCAATATCGGATTCGGGAATGTCCGTGGCAGATTGCTTCTTCGCCTCGACTTTTTCTTGCTTAGAGAGCTTTGTAGAAGCAATTTCAGGGGGGGTATTCTCTGCGTTCGCTCCATCTTGCGGGATCGTTTCAGTTGCTTCAGCTGGTGGTGCGTTAACCAGTTTGGGAGATCTATCTATTGTGCCCTGACCGACGAGGAATGGGTCTGCTGCAGGTTCTGACGCAAAGGGGGTTGCAGGCTCAGCGTCGTCGAATTGGCTGGCTTTCTTCTTTTTCTTTTTCGACTTTTTGCGGGATGTGGTTTCAAGGAAAGTGTCGTCAAGGTTCGTAGATTCTTTCAAGCTCGTTTCTGTGTCCTCGGCAAGAGATTGGTGATCAAGTAGCATGTCGTTATTTTGTCCCTGTTCTGTAGAGGCCAATGGCGTTGGTTCTTCGACTGGTTCTTCGCTGTTTGGATCCGGCTTCGAATCCATTTGGCTTTGACGCTTTTCCTTCTTCTGAGGCTGCTTGTCTGACGCAAACTCAGGAGATGGGTCTTCTACTTCTTCACCACCAATACCCATCTCCGTAGTTTCAGTCGTCATCGGCTGTTCGTCAAAAGCCTGCTCTGACTGCTGCTGTTCTGGGAGATCCTCAATCTCAGCTTCTGGTTCTGGTTCCCAGCTAACCTGGCTGGCTCGCTTCTTCTTCTTCTTATCCTTCTTCGACTTCTTGCTCGATGCTGTGTCCATTCCATTATCCACCTTTGGGGCTGCTTCCTCTCGTTGCGCAGCATCCATCCCTTGCAATAGTGATGGGCTGTCGTTGCCAATTATTGGCTCCGGTCCCGGCGTTGCTTCGTCAAGTGGTTCACCTCCCGCAACCTGTGGGACAATTTGTTGATCTTCGGAAGAGATTTCCCGTGCAACACCTTCGGGAACAGTGCTCATCGGGGTTTCACTAAGCTTGGAATCGTTATTCGACTCCAATGCACTGTCAAGCTCCGTTGAGGGTTCCAATTTTCCCTTAGGTGTTGAATCTAATTCTTGAGTGTCCCTATTAGGATGATCGGATGAATCCACTACTTCATCTTGACTAGGAGTCTCATTCTCTTGGGAGACGACGACTTGCTTCTCTGTAGCATGTACAAGGGTCTGCTGTTCTAAAGAATCAGAGCTGTTGGAATCTGTTGATTCAACCGTTTCAACAGGTCCAGCTGCGGAATCTGGTTTTTCTCCTGTTTGATCTTTAGGTTCGGGTTCAACTTCCCAAGTGCTGACACGCTGCTTTTTGTTATCCTTTTTACTCTTCTTGTCAGATGTCAATTCGAGAAGTCCTTCACTTTGGGAAGCTTCGGTTGAGGCACCTCCTGACACGCTAGGTTCTTGGCTTAATCCTGGCTGAGATGGGGTATCATCCTCTGAAGTTGGGTCTTCCCCCTTTTCGCTTTTCTTGTTTTCCGTCGCTAGGGGGGGCTCCGTAGCCTCCGTCTCCTCGGATATAACGGGTAAGGGGGTTTCGGCTTCAGCCCGTTCAGTTGACTCGGAGGCATCAGGAAGAATGGCTTCCGATGGGGCTTCCATAGGTTCTTCGGGCGTGTCTAGTTCTAAAACGGTCTGCCTTTTCTTCTTCTTCTTGTCCTTGTTGCTTTTCTTCGTTGAAGCCAAAGGGGCGGTGTCTTCCTCCTTCGCATCATCAGCCGTAATAACTTCGGTCAATTCACCCTCTGTTGGTAAAGTGACTTCAGGAACAGGATCTGCGGCCGTGGAGGGTTGGCTTTCTATTGGCTCCTGCGATGTAGCCTCGATGTTGCCTTCGCTGACTGACTTCTTTTTCTTTTTGTTCTTTTTACTTTTCTTGATAGGGCTGACGACTAGGAAATCGTCGTTTAGAGGGACATCAGTTGTCGTTACATCGTCATTGGTCGGTCTCACTGAATTAGGAACAGTAATAGGTTCTAAAGTCTCAGCCTCCGCTTCTTGTGGTTGCGTAGTCTGTGCCGGTTCCTCTAGACCGAACGTCTTTTCGGTAGCTTTGGATACCTTTTCTCGAGCTAACTCTTCTTGAAGTGGCTGTTCACTAGGACGCTCTTCCCTAGACAGGTCTTCTTTTGGTGAGCCCCCTGGGGGTGTGTCTTCTAGTGACGGTCCCTCTTGCGAAAGCTCTTGTGATGGGTTTTCTTTAGGCGACTCTTCCTCTGGTTGTAATTGTTGAGAAATTTCCTCAGTTGATGCTGCCTGCTTCTTTTTCTTCTTGCCCTTTTTACTCTTCTTTGTAGGCGTGGACTGGGCAAAGCCGTCATCATTGGTAGGCTCAGATGCGAGGTGCTCACGTAGTACAGGACTAAGGACATCAGCAGCAGGTTCTTCGATCAATTTTTCCTCGGGAATCTCATTGCCTAAAGAGGAGGTTTTTTCGTCTTTGTCCGTTAGAGCGAGATCAACCAGCTCATCATCATTCAAAGGGTCGAGTGTCAGCGGCTCGTCCCCTGCAGAGTCAGTGGTGTGGCCAGCGGTAGGTACACCCGATTCACCACCCAGCAATTCTTCGGATACCTCTTCATCTAAAGAGATACCCTTCTTTTTTTTTTCTTTCTTGCTTTCTTTTGCTGGAGTGGAATCGGTGAGATCATTGGTATTTTGCGGTGCAGGTATCGGCATCTGCTCTTCAGCAGGTTCACTCAAACTAGCGTTTGTTGTTGGGTTAGGATCTTCAGTCAGCACGTCTTCGGGAAGTTCGTCAGCTTGAGAAATAGATTGCTTCTTCTTCTTCTTGTTCTTCTTGCTCTTTTTACTGGGGACTGGGTCATCCAAAGGCTGACTATCAACGATAGGTTTTTCTTGAAGTGCAGTCTCGCTCTCCACAATGGTCTCATTCCCCAAAGGAGGCTCGTGCTGAAAGGCGCCATCATCCTTAGAATCACGGTTGTCCTGGATAATTGTTTCACCTTGGATGATATCTCCACCACGAGGAGTACTCTCATGCTCGGAAATGGGCCCATTTGAAGTAACATCCTCAATCCCGGGAGGACTGTCGCCCTTGGGTACTGTTTCATTTGGGATATCTTCAACTTTAGGGGTGGTATCATCCTTGAGGATGCTCTCGTCTTTGGGTACTCGTTCAACTGAATGATCATCTTCAAGCTTGGGAGCGTTGTCATCGCTAGCAAGACTATCATTTTTAAGAGCATCATCGTTTGGTGGGATAGTTTCGTCTTGCACGGCAGCCGCATCATTAGAAACACTCTCAGCCGTAATATCCTTGATTCCGGACATTCCGGCGGGGGCAGCCTGAGGTTGTTCTTCTTCACCTAAAACAGTATCTGAGAGTTCTTTTTGGTCCTCAAGGGGCGTTTTTTCCAGACCAGCACCCTTTTTCTTCTCCTTGTCTTTCTTGCTCTTCTTAGTAACGGCAGGGGTAGAGATGTCCTCGGTATCCTCCGCGGTGAGTCCTTCAGCCGGGGAATTTTTGGACTCAGCCGGGAAGCTGAGGTTGCTCTGTTGTAGGCCGTCGAGACTGGTTTCTGTAGGTTCTTGTTGTGCTGTCAAAGGAGCTTCAAATTCTATCGGTGTAGCTGTTTGCTTTTCGGTGTCCTTTTCGGTCTCCTTGGTCGATATGACACCAGAGTCGTCAACATCGAGTACCTCCTTGACTTGAGGAGTATCTTCAGGATTAGGTGATCCGTCGATCGGGGAGCTGTCGGGCTCTGTCGGAATGTTGGCATCATTCTTCCCTAGGTTATCAGAACCAGCTTGTGCAGACTGGATAGGCTCTGCGGGCGATTCCGAGGGTGCCCCCTCAGCAGTTACACTAGCTAGCTTTTTCTTTTTCTTCTTGTCTTTCTTGGCCTTTTTAGTGGAAGTAGAATCGGTAGCGTCATCAACTTTGCATTCCTCAGGAGCAAGTGATATGCTTGGGCCAGTATCCCCGCTTGTTTCAACAGCGACCAATTTCTCCTCGCGTTGTTCTTCTGGCTCTGGTAGAGATAGCCCAATATCCTCTGGGGTGGATTCACCACCGATGACCGGCTGGTCCGACGAGAGTGGTTCCAACAGCTTTGGCGGATCGATAGAACCTTCAACTTCTGTGGTAGTTAATAGTGCCGCAGAAATCGCCTCGACTTCGGGGTGAGAGTCGGTTTCTTGGGTGTTGGTGTCAATATGCTCAGCCGACGCGGCGTTCTTCTCAGAAATTTCTATCGAAGACTCGGTTATAATCTGGTCATTGAAACCAGTAGCGCCTATTACATCAGACTCAGTGCCTGCATTGTCTGTCGTATCAAGTTGGTCCGCTGAAAATCGGCTGTCTTGCTTTTTCTTTTTCTTGTCCTTTTTGGACTTACGGGTGATGGTGGACTCGGAGAACTGTTCCTCAGGCACTTGCACACTTAGAGAAGGCTCTGTTTCTGGTATTGGTGCTGTTGCTGCCGCCTCGGTGTTTGAGTCACTTGTAACAAGTTCCGTGTGAGGAATCATCTTATGTTCAACAGGGGAAAAGGGGGTCCCGATTTGATCGTCTTGACTTGGTTGGCTCAATTCAACCGAAGTGGAGGAAGGTACAGCTAAGGGAGACCTTTCTGATGGCACTGCTTGCTCGTCGGTCGGCAGATTCAATGTGTTGGTTGCCTCCAAGACTTCCTTTGTTTCTTCTTGCGGAGCAGATTGGGGCACATCAACTACGTTATCTTGACTCTTAACATCTTCACCCAGAGTTGAGCTAGGGGCTATATCGGAAAGGGGTGTTGTTTCGTCTTCTATAACCTTGCTACCCTTCTTGCCTTTCTTCTTAGCCTTTTTGCTCTTTTTTGTGGCAGGTTCTCGGACTATGTCGTCTGAGGTTGGCTCAACTGTTGTTATAACATCTGTGGCCCGTTCAACGGCTAGTTCACCAACAGCCGGCTTATCAAGGGCCCTTTCGGTAACAGTTAATTGTACAGCGTCTTGCTCGTCAACAGTTGGTTCCTCAACTGTCAGTTTGTTAACGGCTTGTTCAACCGTCTGTTCGCCAACGGTTGGCTTGGCAACTATTGGAGCGTCAGCGGGAACCTGCTCTTTAGGCTCGACTACTTCGCTTTGTGTGATCTCAGGCTGGTGTGATATAGTAGCTGAGGTGGTCTCCTGGTTTTCTCCCATAAAAACACCATCAATAGCGGGTGTCAGGGCTGTAGAATCGGATGCAGATCCCTGGTTCTCCTGAGATTTTTCTTTGCGCTTCTTCTTGTCTTTTTTACTTTTCTTAGTCGCCGAAGGAATTTCGTCTTGGGGCGTGGCTACCATGGGATCCTCGGCCGCTAGAATGGCTTCTGCTAGTGGCTCGTCGATTGAAGGTACTAGATCATCCGTCTTAATTGAGGCATCAGACGTTACGTCTGATTGGATCACCTCAGGTTGACCATCTATATGTTCCCGGGTCTCCGTATCACTCTGAGGTTGTGTCTGCACAAAGGTTTCAATACCACATTGCATCTCCGGGTCGGTGATATGATCTGTAGTTGCTACTTCTCCGTCTATTTGCTGTTCTGAGACATGCACATCATCTATTTGAGTACCAGGGAGAATTGAGCGACTCTCTGTTGTTTGAGGCAGGTAGGTACCTGGATCTTCATTATTTGGCAATGGAACAGAAGGGTCGAGACTGAGCCGTGTGTCATTCAATTCCTGTGTTTGTTCATGATGGTCGTGGTCAAGAGTGCGTGACACATCGGACGTATGGCTTGCTAGTTCCGTGGAGGTCGTTGATTCATCTAGAGCATCTGGCAATATTCGATTGGGCTCAGTTGTTAATTCGGGTGCAGAAATCGCATGGGCCGTGCCTGCGGGTATCTCCCGTGACTCCTCTATAGGCTCCACGAACTGAACACTCTGGCGTTTCTTTTTCTTTTCCTTTTTAGATTTTTTGGCACTCGTGGAGGTAGAACTGATGTCCGCGTCATTCTCTGTAACTTGCTCAGGTACATCCCGTACTGCCTTTTGATCAGACACGGCTTCCAAGATGGGGCCAGGGACGTCAGAGCTATCATCGCCTTCCGTTAGAACCAGGCTTTGCCGCTTTTTATTTTTCTTCGATTTTTTCGATGACGGCGATACGACCTCCGTATTATCCGCGGCTGAAGCAACATCAGTCTCAATATTATCAGTTATCGGTTCAATCAACAAAGTTGTGGCCGATGATTGCGGTGCTACAGTTGCGTCTTGCTGCGCGGTAGAGTCGGTTGTCTCAGGTATATCGCTACTTCCAAGATCGAGTTCGGCAGAAGCTCGCTTCTTCTTATCTTTCTTAGATTTCTTCTTCTTGGAGGGAGTCTCAATTTCTGGTTCAGCGTCAGGCGTTTTTCCCTCGGTTGGCAAGTCAGCCTCAGTACCAATAGGTATAATAGGCTCTGGTTCCTGTTGGGTTCTATCACGAACGCCCTCGGCAACGACTGCGTCTACTGATATTTGGAGTGGATCAGTGCCCTCAGTTGACGCACTCAAGTCTGCGCTTTGGCGGTTTTTCTTGCCCTTCTTCCCCGACGTAGTAGGCTCTAGCGTGAAGTCATCGGCAGTTGGCTCCGCCTGGGGTGGAGCTGCCGATTTCTCAGAGCCAGCGATATCTTGATGATCCACTTTTGATACCTCTTCTTGGGGTTCAGCAGACTCTGTCGCATCTTCTGTAACGGCGACATCCAGTTCCCTAACACTTTCCTTGCCCCCCTTGTTTGAACCATTAATGTCTAGTGAACCATCATCAAGAGACGCCTCTGCTTGATGCGGTTGTATGGCTTCGTTAGGTGTAATTGGAGGAGGCTCGATCATTTGCTCTGTTGATGATACATCCCTCACAGGTTGCTCTTGGGTGTCTTCGATCTCAGACGAAAAAGCAGCTGTTTCCTGAACGTCGGGTAAATCTGAGGCACTCTGTTGCTTCTCTTTGTTCGTTTTTGCTTCCTTTTGCCCCCATGATTCCTCAGGCAAGCCTATAGTTTCAATGTGCTCGTCGCCAGTCGGTCGATTTAAAGTCCTAGGTTGAGTCTCGCCGACAGTATCGGGCACATTGTGTGACGGCTCAACTATCTCGAGTAAATGGGTTGAATCTACGTGTAAGTCTTCAACGGTGTGTTTGGGGAGTGAGTCTTTAGCTGTATCAGTTAGTTCAGACCCTTGCGATATTTCTACACCCCTGGATGCTTCGGTTTTCAATTGTGATTCATCCACGTCATTCAGCGCATGACCTTGGGATGTGTCTATGGCGTGTCCTTCTAGTGGCATCGAACTCGCCTCACTAGCTTGAATTGGCGGGTCACCTTCATTGCCACGGCTATCGAGACTCTCTTCTTCCAAAGTAGGCTCCACTCGGACTATTGTAGACTCCGTAATGTCGTTTGGCGATCCCTGAATGTCGAATGCTGACTTCGATCTCTCGTTAACCTCATCAGTTGGTACTACTAGAATAGGCTCAACGACCTCTGTAGTAGCGCTTGATAGAATATCGGCACTAGGTGTTCGAATATGCGCCGAAGGAATGCCTTCGATCGTGAGACTAGTTTCCTCCGGTGCTTTCGATGAGTCCGGTTCAGCCTCACCCTGCTTAACTTCCGCAATCTCAGGAATCTTGGTATCAGCCGGGACCGAGGTTTCTTGCTCAGGTTCTAGTGTTTGAGACTTCTTCTTCTTTTTCTTGGATTTTTTCGAACTCGCAGCCGGTCGGTCTTCTATAGTCGGTGAGTCTTGAGGTGTATCTTCAGAAGTATCTGCTTTAGACATAGAAGGTACAATTTCGCCCTCAATGGGAGGATCTTGAACTCGCTCGGAGCCGCGCTCCAGCGTTTCAACCACAGGCTGTACCTTCTCTTGATCCGTATTTAGAGGTAAATGCTCGGCTAGTGCACTCGCATCTGGCATGGAAGTAGTGAGATACTCCTCTACAGGGACCGGTTTCTCGCTTTCCTCCTTTTTATCCTCGTTAAAGAAAGTCGTTGAAGGGCCATCAAATGTTGAAGACGTCTCCTGTTCTGGCTCGGTGCCGTCATGGGTTTGGACAGAGTCTTCAATGACAGCTCCTTCATTGAGGACAGGGGCCACAATCTCTTCTAGACTGACACCTTCAGGTGCGGTTGCAGAACATTGTTCTTCTACTTCTGGTCCAGAAGCTTGAGATTTGGGCTTCTTCTTCTTTTTTCCCTTCTTCGTAGTAACCACAGGTTCTTCTAAGGGGACAGTTTTAACAGGGGCCTCGATAGGAGCCTCAGCCGGCGCTTCCACAGGGATATCAACTGTACGTTCAACTAGAGGTTCAACTATCGCTTCTGCCGGGGCCCCAACGCTAGCCAAGACCTCAGGGTCGATAGCGCCTTTGGCTGAAGGTCCAACGGCAACCTCAACAGGCGCCTCGGCCGGTGCCTCGACGACAGCCTCAGTGGTGTTTTCGGCAACCCCAACCCCAGCCTTGGCAGGGGCCTCCATAGGAATCTCAACATAGATGTCGGTATCAGTTTCTTTAGCCTTAGGCTTGACGATAGCCTGCTCGGCAGGGGTATCAAAGAACTCATCCTTCTGGCCCTCCACAAGGAGCGGCGCCTCAACAATCCTCCCGTCTTTCGTAGCAAGTTCCCGGCTTTGTTCCTTCTTCCTTTTCTTCTTGTCTTTCTTGGAAACCTTGACCAGAGTAGATGTATCTTCCCCTTCGTCAGTCCTAACGGCTGATTCGAGAGCATCACTGCTCGAGGGAACTTCAGCCATAGGCGCCTCTGCCGTTGAAGCTTCTTCCTGGGGTGCTATGTCTCGAGACTTGTCCTTCCCTTTCTTCCCCTTCTTAGACTTTTTCCTGGGAGTCAAGACAGCTTCGCCAAGTTCGATGTCGTTAGTGCCCCCTTCATTCATCTCTACTGTCTCACCAAACTTCGTAGATTCACTTAAAGATATAGTGTCCGAAGGGGCGCTATCTTTAGTAACAGGTGGCACGTCCGGAGAATGAACATAGTCATCGACGAGGGCGCTTTCAGCCAATGTACCCGTGACTAAGCCAGTAACTTCCGTTCTTAATACATCGCCGTCAGTTACATCGTCGAGTACGTCCTCTTTCATATCGTCAAGAGCCATATGTCTTTTAGCAGCCCTTAAAGAAGGTGAGCCTTCCGATGTATCAACATCGTTAGTGTCTTGGGCACTGGAGGGGCTTGAGTAGAGAAGATAAGAGCTTCGATTCTTAGACACAGCGTCGATGGGGTCAGGTCTTGGCGTGGGACTCTCAGCTTCTTCCACGGGCGTCAGGGGAGGCGATTGAGGCGAGTCTAATGGTTGTGTTGTAGCGTTTTGTGCCGAATGACCGTCCTGTAAATCATCACGAGAAGCTAAGGTCTGCCTGCGTGTTAGAGATGCATCAGGTGCTGTATCCGAAACATCACTCGGTTGCGGTTCCTGTTGCGGTTCTAGCTGCAAGTCCTCCTGTGGTTCTTCCTGAAGTGAAGTTGGCGTGGTAGCCGACTCACGGGATGTTCTCTCCACTAGCAGAAGGGGTTTAAACGTCCTGGAACTTTCCCAGGACATAGGTCGCGCTCGCTTGGAAGTGCTACCGGTTTCTGGTGTCGCTGTAACTGGAGAAGCTGAAGGCGATGACTTTAGGATACTTGGAGAAGCAGGGGTAGTGGTCCTTTGCCCTAGCCGAAATTGAATAGGAATTGCACTTTGACTTGGAGTCTTCACTCTGAGCGGGTTTTCACTACGACGACGGATATGTGTAGACTTCTGAGCCAATAGGAGCCGTTCCCGATCGTCTTCAGGAGTCCCAGGGCGACTCTCGGGGAGAGGGGGGATGGACTCATCAAGGGAAGGAACTGGAGTGCTCGATCTACTTGGGGGTAAAGGTAAGAGGTCACCGTACGTGGGATCTATAGCTGGTCGTATTTCCCGCTCCACAATTTCGGGGTCAATGAACTCATCTTGAGGCGGTGGACTAGGACCCCTTTCAGTAATCTGAGGTTCTTGTGGTGAACCTGTGTCTGGTGCAGTGTCGATGGCTTTTTCAGGGAGTGGTACTTTAGGTGTAAGGGCAATTGCGCCGCCCATCAAGCCGGCACTTGCGCCAAGAGCGCCGGCATTATCTAAAAAAGAATTTTCCTCATCGACTCGTACACGTTTTCCTTCGCTAAGACCAATGGATGACTTGAGGCGGTCGAAGAAGCTCGAGGTACTTTCCTTTTTATCCTCAAATCCGGACAGTCCCCTTTCTCTACTAGGCAGTTTGCCTTCAATCGAGATCCTGTCTTCGGGGAATCCACCAGGCGCACTTGTAGGGTTCCTTATCCCCGTCTCATCTTCATCAAGGCTTGCATCAGGAATAGCAACTGATCCAGAAGGCGGATCCGTAGATGAGGCTTCCTTCAACGTCTCCTTAGGACGTTCAACAGAGACCTTCGAAGGGAGTGCAGGTTGAGAAGCAGGGGGAGATTCTTCGCGTGTGCTTGCATTGCGTTTAGACCTCTTCTTCTTTTTCTTTGACTTCGTAGGCAAATCCACCCACTCTTCTTCAGTCGCTTGGACCCTTTCCGCCTCGGTTAGAGGAGTATAGAGACTAGGTTCTTCTTCCCGTTTCAGTAGGGGATTCGAGTCGTTCGCAATATCATCTTCGGTAGCCGGCTCAGACACTCCGGCACTAGCGTCGCCTTTAGTGATTTCATCTTGGGCTTCAGAAACATCAAAGGAGCGTGAAAGAGAGTCCCCGCCGGGGAATTCCAACTTGTTCTTCTTTCCTTTCCTAGATAAACCCCATTGCTCAGCCGGAAGAGGATTCACTTCAGGTTCAACTATGGTATATGAGCTCTCATGCGACAGATTTGGGTTTACACTTGTTGACGAAGGCGGCTCATCAGCCACAGAGCCTCTCTTAGCCTTCTTGTTTTCCATGTCGGCTTTGCTGAATGCGGACCAATCCCCTTGCTGAGCTACTGAAGATTCGTGAAAAGTTTCTATAGGGCCTTGAGGTACCGATGTCAGACCCGTATCGAAACCGCGTTCTCTAGGTTTCCACGCACCCGTCACCGCACCCTTGTAAATCGTTGCCCAATCAACTTGCGGCTCCGCGGCCCTGGCACCTTCGAATGCCAGAGATTTGTCAACGGCACCAGCAACTTCGGATGGTTCAACAATTGTACTTTGCTGAGAATCGCGTTCCAAGTCCTGGGCGGGGCCCTGCTGAATTACGATCGTCCTCTTCGACTTCTTCGGGTTTTTCTTTGTCGAGTGCCAGTCCGTCCATTCGTCAATAACAGGCTCGAGCTCTTGCTGGGTGGAAGACGAGTCCCTCAACACCTCAGCATCTTTTTTACTCAACTTCGAAAAGATTTCAGAATCGTCCGGGGATATTTCCTTCTCCATACCAGGGTCTCGGAGCTCACGGATGGCGAGCTTTGTGTCCCCTCTACTCCGGTCGTTATCTTCAACGCTTCGACCAGCGGAAAAGCCGGATATTTCATTCGATCCCGGAGGAGAATCACGGCGGTGGAATTTTGCGTCATCAATTACGATGTTAGGATCAAAGCCACTACCTTCAAGTCCAGCAGCAATATTTGCCATGAATACTGGATCCTCAGCAAAGCGCCCGGACATCTGAGGACTCCTTGGGCTCGAGGGCTTCGGCCCAGGGATTGGTGGATCATCGTATAGCTCATCGAATTGTAAGGAAGGCCTCCTTTTGGACGACCGACTAGTATCTGTGGATTCAACATACTCACGAGGCGCATCAGTATCGAAAGCAGAGTCAGCAATCGACGACGTAGCAATCCCAACACCAACACCAGAAACAACAGCAGCGACGGCGCCCCAACCATTCTTCTTACCGGTTCGAGGCCTAGGCGTCTTCGCGGGAGTGATTATCTTGGCCCCTGAGTAGGAATCATCTTCCCGCTCTGGGCTCTCAATCACGTAGTGCTTTGTCTGGTTTTCCCCCCAAGTTACAACTTTAGAAGGTGCTGTTGATGAAGCTAAAACCACCTCATCTTGTGTCTCAGTCGGTACAGAATCAGCGTCGGCTTTAGTTAGAGGCAAAGGCACTTCAATACTTCCCGTTCGCTGTTTCTCGGGAGCCGGCGAAGGCGCTGGAGTTGGGCGTACAAGGTTCAGCATTGGACGTTCACGCTCAGCAGAAGGATCCCTTGCGCTGAATATAGGGAACGTTGACGACCGACGCCGAGACTCCGATACTCGAAAACGAGAAAGCTCTTTAGGATGCTCTAAAATGTTATCAATTCGAACATCCGCGTTAGGCCCATCGAAAAGATTCTTTTGTTTTGGTTGATCCACTGTTGGGGGCGTTACGATCTGACGAGCATTTGCTAGATCCTTCTCCTCCTTCCACTTGTCGACTATCGAACTGTCTGGGGAGTTGCTTCGGGATCTTTCTTCTTGTTCTTGAATTCTACGCGCTAGCCTAGCTTCGCGGTAGGCTCGATCAGCATCATCAAGCACAGGGTCCCTAGGTCGAGAAGAAGAACTTGAATTCTGTGAGTGATCCCGAGAAATAGCGTCTTGCTCAGGCTCGGGGGGGGCCTTATGTTGACGTCCAGCCATCTCTACAGCAGCAAAACCAGCCTTGCTAACGGGAGCAGTTGACTCCTCAGCGGCTTTGTGCGCATTATGTGCGTCTTGAAGCTCACGCTCAAAAGAATCCTTACGACTCAGGCGTTCATAAGGGTCGTAAGGCTCGAATTTAGAGAAATCAGGCTCGCGTTCCACGGTCATGATCACAGGGGTCAGGGGTCGTGTCGGCGTTCCATATCGAGGTGTTGGGAAAGCATCATCAGCCACCTGGAATTGAAACGGATCAATCTTGCCCTTTGGCCGTTCAATGTTAGGTTCTTCCGAGAGCACATGGTCATCATTCTTCGATTCATAAATACCAGTTCGATCCTCGAGAGGTTGTTCTCTGCGATTTTCTCTCTGACTTACCGTTTGATCATCTCTCGAGTCATCCTTGAGTCGTTCAACTTTCGCGGTGCGGTCTAAACTATCATGATACTTATCAGTACGACGGCCTTCTCCCTCAAAATCACGACCGAAATTAGATTCCGTTTTTTCCCGAGGGCGTTGCTCTTTTTCGTCATCATACGTAGTTCCAAGGTCTTGTTTTTCAGGTTTTTCGAGAGGCACATCACGCAATGCATCACGACCGTGACTCTTCTCATATTTGCCATCATACGCCTCATCACCTGGGCGTTCAGACTGTCGTTGTGCCTCCTTGGAGCGAGTTTCTTGGTATTTATTCTGATCGGCTTTTCGCGCAGCCCTCAGTAGTTCACCAATAGCCGCATCCGAACTCCAAGGGTGACCAATAGCGGCTCCAGGAAGTCCAACCCCGGCAGTTGTAGCCGCCGCCCTACCCGTTGATGGCTTATTCGAGTATTTCGGATCAGTGTCTACAGACTCGAAGACTTTTCTATAAACCGGAGCTATCGGCTTTGGCTGCTGTATTGGTACTGGGTCGGGTCGGGACCTGGGGGCCAAATCTTGATGAGCAGAAACAACAGATCCGCGACCTGCGTCAAAATGGGATGGGTCAGAGGTCGGTACGGGATAGACGTGCTGCATAGGCCGACCCTCAGCCGACACTGCAACCTCACCTAGATCAATCGAGGGTTCATAATGTGGGCGCGCCTCATCGGCAGCATTGCGATTTACGCGATCAAAGCCGCAGGGGGTCTGGACAAATCCCCGAAGCGAATTGATTGGCCCAAACAACTTGGGATCGACGAGAGAAGGTTTACGATGCAGGGGTATATCTTGGGAATGTGTTTGTCCATAATGAAAAGATGCACCCAAGTGAGATGGTCGCCCTGAATTACTCGGGAGATGGTGAGACGAGCCATACGCGAGACCATTATCGCTATCATCCTCGTCTGACTCGCCATCCGACGAGGCGGACTCCCAATCCGAGTCATCAGAGGAGGAGTCGCGGTGCGGTTTAGAGTTTCCACTCCCTCTGTTCACGTTCCCACTATTGGTCCGGCGAAACTGATTAAGCGCGGTAGCTGCCCTAGCAAGTGTCGACGGGCGGGACCTTCCCGCAGCTCGAAGATCTTCGTTATTTTGTTGTCTCGCAATCTCGGCAAACTTTCGGCCCAGCTCAATAATCTCCTCATCGGTCTGTGCCCGCTTTGGGGGCCGGGGCCTCTCCGGGTCACCGTGTCTTTCCGGAGGCCTCTGCGCAGTAGGAGGGCTAAACTCACGGCTTCTGCGCCGGTCGATGTAGCCCCGACCATAGGCAAGATCGGAGCCAACGGAAGAGGACGAGGAATTACCAAAGCGCAATATCTTGCTGCGCTTTTTCTTGATGCGACGGCGCTGCTTCCGAGCACTACCAGAGAAGAAGGAGCCAATGCCGAACGTCTTACCGGGTTGGGATATATTCAGGAGCGATGAGGAGGTAGAGGAGGAAGACGAGGTGGAAGAAAATGAGCTTGAGAAACCGCGATCGCGGTCGCGGTCGCGCACTTGGGAGGGTTCGGGTTGGTATGGTTGTTGGAATGACTGCTGATACGGGGATTGGTTTGGCTGGTGATGGTGTGGTTGTGGGAATGATTCTTCATAAGGCGGGATAGAGGTTGGAATGGGGCGGTTCTGGAGTTGCTCTCTAGAGTCGCGGCGTTCTTTGCGCCGGCGGCGAGAGCTCTCGGGACTCCGCCGGCGATGATGCTCCCGAGACATCATCCTGAAGAGAATTAATTATCGAAAATTAGATTAATCATGAGGCCTATTAGAAGTTGTTGCTGATGGGTAGTGGGAAGCAACAACCACGATGGCGATTTTATATACCATCAAAGCGGTATGGTGCAAAATAGGGTGTAGGTAAGTAAAACTACGATAATCTCAGATTCAAGTTGTTTTTGTTTAGATACCCGACATCGATAGATGGGGACTCATAAGATGAGTGGATGGGGGACCTGGTTTGCTACCTATGCTACCTACCTTGCTATACTAGGTACCTAAGGTACACTACACTACCTTACATCCTACCTATGTAAAACCGAGCAGCTTCACTACTTGTATGGCCAGACAGGTCAAGACAAGCTGAAATAAGTAGACTGACCTTCCTATAAACGTACTAGGTTATTTGACAAGACCCACAGGCTTCGAGACTTTCGCTGCCAATTGGATAGCGCCATAAACTGAGTGGCTGGTTCCCTGCACTAATTACTTAGGTACATAGATAGCCTACACTACCTAGTACATTTAGTACATTGCACATGCTGCATGATACCACCTCCATATCTGAACTTCGAAATGTCAAGTGATATCGCGGCTGATGGATCTTCTCTCTTACTTCTATTATCAGTGCGTTAGGTATTATTGTTCTTGTCCAAGCCTTCTGTCCAGGCGTGTTTGATTGGGGTTCATAGGTATGTGCAGTGCCACGTCAGTTTGCGAGTACGTCTGCTTTTTGGCCACATTTTTCACTTCACCCTTCGACGTCTCCCGCAGGCTGCCTGCAGGTGTACCGTTATTATCAAGTGTGTGCGTGTGTACGTACGAAATCACTTCAAGAAATCACCTCAAACAACCACGCGATTGCTACTGGCATTTCATTCAACCTATGGATGCGCACCCATTTATTAGTACAAGTAAGTACTTGCAAATTGCCACCACCACGACGCAGAGTCCACTCAGCTATACAAGATATACAGGGCTGAAGAGCAATGGGCACGGATCGAACGGCTACATATCTAATTTGTCTGTATATTTCCTTGATTTGACCCCATCTTTCCACGTCGAGTCCACTTGTGCTCAGCCTTTGTTTAGGCCTATTTCTCTAAACAACTAACTAATTACACAAATTGCTACCACATGAGAGTTGTGATTCTGAAATGAAACAACCCGTCGTACGTAATTACATCTTGTCAGAATCATATTCTCTCTCTTTTCCCTCTTATTTTTATTATCTACGCAGGGATGACATGATCCTATCTGTTCCCCTGCTCGGTAGTTTTGCGATCGTACTAGTAGTGCAGCACCCAATGGAAGTCTTCTACACAGGCCACGCACCCACTTGTTTTTGCTATCAAAAAAAAAAAAAAAAGGCAAGTAGGTATTAGCTATATACAATTCTACCTACCTAATATACAGGTTCGCAGAGCAATACCTGGGGCGTTGAGGCTGCTCTGCAAATAAGTCTAGGTATACCTGCTTATACTACCTAGTATAATAGGTTAGACTAGCGGTTCCAGGTATGTTTTGTTTTATCTCCGGGGTGCTACTCCGGGTAGTTGTCCGGGTATTTGTCTACACTACTGTACATGTATTTCAGCCTGGACTACTAGTATGTAATCCACTCATAATATACTATAATCTCCTCCGTTAATACTGGTGAGAGGCCACCTTGATCGATCACAAGTACGGACTGATATTGGGGATCGGCCTGTACAAGTTCATTTAACACTATCGTGCTATCACTCATCTAATTGCCGTCTCATTTTCTTCCCGCGTTGAACAAATATATCAGCAGTATCGATAAACGTTAGTGGCACAAGTCCCTGTACATCATCATTATAATTATCGCAATTATCATTGTTTATCCCCTAGTGGGCTTACCGTCTAATCTCGCCATCGTCTTTGTCTGCCAAATTTATCGTCCTTTCCCGGTACTGTCAAGAACCAGCTTTCGGTTTGACCAGTAAATCCCGACCTACCCGCCGACACCTCGATCATCACGAACTCGGCCCGCCGACTTCAATAGCTTCATCGTAGCCCCAACCTCTCAGATCGCCGCACATTCTCGTTATCTATAGGCGACATCCCTACCAAGTCGCATCATCACATACGATCAACCGCCCCGAAACGAATTCGATTCAAATAGCAATCACTGCGCATCTCCTATTCAACGGGGGCAGCACCCCAAGCGAGCCCTCTTCCAGGTGCGTCAAGGGTCCGACACTCAGCTAGCCGGTGCTCGTTGGGTCTATATCCTTTTCTTGCCCTTTTCTCACGCAGTATCTGTCGCAGGTATTCCTATGTCCCTAAGCCGGAGTCCCTCGCCGATTCCGGGTGGTGGTGGTTGGTCCTCACCTGGCTTAGATATCACTTCCAGCGGTCGATCAAGCCCAGCGAAAATGACATTTTCCGGTTCGAATGCAGGAGCCGTCACATGGGAATCAGCGCGGATGAAATCCCAGGGCGTCGCTAGCTATCCATCTTTCTCAACCCAGAATCAAGGCTTCTTTACTCGTAATATGCGCCGTATATCAAGCAGCCTACCATCCTTCTCAACCAGAGACGACGTCGGGTACGCGAAGAAGGATGACTTCAAACCAGCACCGTGGAGAACGCCTTTGTTAGGGCGCATAAGGACTTTGATGGCGCGAACAAGTAAAAAGTGGAAAATCCGTGCCCTAATAGTGATAATTATCCTCGCTTGCTATATTCTATTCTATGTCACTCGTAAGTCATTATTCCAAGAGCTTGCGGTTGAGACACTAATATAATCCCAGCTCTACACTATTATTGGAGAAGAACAAGTTGGCTCGGTGGCGGGCAGAGGTTTGTCATCATCCTTGCGGCCAACGTTGGTGGTGGCGTCATGGAATGGAAGGGCGCGAGAGAATGGGCAATCGAGAGAGACAGCGTTCGGAACAAACGAAAATATGTCGCCCGGTGGGGCTACGAGCTCGAAATTGTTGACATGAGTACCAAAAAGCGCTATGCTCATGAATGGCGAGAAAGTTGGGAAAAGGTTGACAGTATCAGAAACAGCTTCAAGAAATATCCCAAGGCAGAATGGTAAGTCTCCTTATCACTTTAGGTTGAACAGGAACAGTGCTAAACACGAAACAGGATCTGGTGGTTAGATCTAAATACTTTCGTCATGGAACCTTCTTATTCACTCCAGAGCCATCTCTTCCATAACCTTCAAAAGCATATATATCGAGATATCAATGAGTTCAACCCACTCAATCTCACTCACCCACTTCAAGCCAACTATCTCGACCCTGAGGCTCTTAGCCCTGTGGGGAATGGAAATGTCGACTCAGTAAACTTGATGTTGTCTCAAGACTGTGCCGGGTTCAATCTAGGATCCTTCTTTGTCAGGAGAAGCGAATGGACAGACCAGTTGTTAGATATCTGGTGGGATCCGGTATCATACGAACAGAAACACATGCAGTGGGAACACAAAGAACAAAGCGCACTGCAACAACTTTATACGACGCAGCCCTGGATCCGAAGCCATACTGCATTCCTTCCCCAGAGGATGATTAACAGCTTTCCGACCGGTGCCTGCAACGCCAACGGTAACGATACCCGCATTCATTATGACCAAAGCGATCGAGATTTCCTTGTCAATATGGCCGGCTGTGAGTTCGGGCGTGACTGCTGGGGTGAGATGTACAACTTCCGTGAGCTCAGCTACTACCTCAACCGAAATCCCTGGGAGCGCTTTAAGGAGGACTTGGTGGCAGTCATTTGGTACAAATTAACAGGCCAGAAGGTGAGGTTATAACACCACGGTAGAATCATTTGTTGCTCACGCGGTCATTTATCTACCAACTACTTGACGACAGATGCTCTTACTGCATCATGTCAACTAGCAGGAGGCCAAATCTATCTGGATAGTCGGCCGTAACACGTGATTCATTACGTCACTGCAATCACATCAGTGTTGTAATATTAAAGTATAGTATAAGGATGAGTCCTATGTATTGATATTGTTATACCATCAGGGATATAACGTACGGTGAAATCACTATCATGATTTGCCTTCAGGTGTTCGGACTGGATAATTCTTAGCTGTAGAATAATAAAGATCTAGTATACTACGTCTATCATAGCAAATTACTACGAACATTACGACATTCATCCGCTATGTGTGATCTCATTGCTGCCTATCAAGAGCCCTTCAGGAGCGTCCAGACAACAAATACCCGCGACCTTCATAGATCAGCTTTGCCACACTTTGTTCTATTTCGAGCCAGGCCACGCAAGCATATCACCGATACCAGAGCCCGAGGTTTTATAATGGATGCAGGGTAGAATCCGACGCTCTCGTAATGGTAATAGTATTGTACTTTCAAAGGTATACTACAAACTAGGGAAAATGTCTTCATGGGAAATACGGCAAAAAACAGGCTCAGTGTCATCTACGCTAGCGCAGGTGGACTATATAAAAACTATATAAATGTGATTGTAACTCGTTCCCGGGTAATATAGATCCAGACGACGAGCCGGATCCAAGAGGCGATTTACAGAATTTATCTATATCCGACCAAACCTATGCAACTTGGCGGGCAGCATTTGACACAGCAACCGCCAATGTCAATGGCGATTTCCAGACGACGGTTATGTTGATACCTACCAGGTTCCAATATTGTCCTTGATTCTCATCACCCTCAACCTCCCTGACCATTAACCGCGCAGCAAGGAAAACTCAATACCAACAATGTATTGAATACCGAATTCGCAAAAAAATTTCACACCAATATTTGCGCCGCCAGGTGTGTGTCATAAGCGGGAGCTCATCACGGCAGTTCTAGGCATGCTTGCAATGGAGTGGCGCAATATTGAGCAGTGAACACATGCGAGCGCTACGTGTGCTACGCCGGACCTTGCCGATTATTCAACAGCAGGCTCAGCTCGTAGCCTCCCTAGACAGATTCGCGAACAACGGTGCCACACTCTAGGTTAGCGAAAGAAAGGCCTTCATGCAGAAGTGATAAGACTAAGAAATGCGAACTTGACGGTGAATTTTGGTACAGCTGTCTCGGGTAAGTTCTCTCCTCGATACCCGTACTCATTTCCCCCCTTTTTTAGCGGAAGCCTTTTCAGATGTACTGTAGGCCTTTTTTTCATAGGCAATCACATAAATTGCTATTGTCTTAGGAGTTCATGACTTGCCCACCCAAGGGAGAAAAGGTTACTTAGAAACAGAATTTGCTGAATAGAGATATTTAACTCAACAGACACTCTACGGACAGGACTATGAGCTGTCTGCCTTGCGGGGACAGGAGGAGAGCCTCTTTTGCTGCACGTGTTGCAAGGCTGCACGATGCTGTAGCAAAAAAATGCTACAAGTAGGAGTGGCCAGGTGACAAGATCGTCTGCGACCTTCGGGGTAAGATCTGCGCTCGCGTGGGCTATACATCCTTTGGAGCAACAGTTATTACGAGGAAAAGTAATAGACTATACCCTCAGCCCGTCCCTGCGAGTAATGAACAACAATTTTGAGAGGTGAAATAATGATTGACGGAAGGCCATCGTTGTAGCTATGGGCCGGATGGTGACTCACTTGCAAGGCAAAACAGAAGTCGAACTGTAAGCGAGGGCTCTATATCGAATATATTTACGGCCGTGAGTAAATGCAAATGCTAGCTTGTAGTCGGACAACGATTTTCCGCCTCGGCTAGAGTATATCAATTCACATGCCAAAGTTCACGCAATAGAGTGAACATTTCTGACATTTCTGACATACACACAACTACCTATGAGAGAAGGAAAGAAAAAAAAGTTGCCTAACATTTTTTGTGAGCACAAAAAATGTCTCATGAAATGATTCCAAATTGTAGTCTTAATTTGAAACTCTAGTTGATCATGAATTCTGGAAGGCAAAGCACATGGCGGTGGCGGTAGGTTTCGTTCATACTCGAGGTATCACTAAACCTCTCATTAACTCCGAGCAGTGTTGCATGCTGAAGCAAGACATGACATTGTCATACCAAATCTAGAGCCTAAGCCGCAGACAAGTCTAAATATGCGAACATACTGACTGCGCATAATAAGGTGATAGGGGTTTGATGCCCCGACTGTAGGGAGAGTTACGATCACACCAGTTGAGTAACACGAATATTTTTGGAACTAACTATAGACTTCACTATTAATAATGCTTCTACTAGATCTGGCGCTTGCATCCTACCTGATTGGCCCCGACACCATACTAAAGCGATCTTGCATGAGCGACGGGGGTCACAAAAAAGGAACCTGGAGCTTGTCGTTCGCTTACTCCACGATGAGCCTCTCCGTACTACTATACACTACACATATACTAGGTAATCAGCATAAACGTGAAAACTTTGCTAGAGCTGTGTAGCCATAGCTTGTGATCCCTTGAACATCGCCTCTCTCTAATGCCTTTGATGCCAAGTTATCCAAGAGGACAACTAACCTATTTTTAATTATAAATCTAGTTACATCTAATGCTGGGCCTGACGGGCCGCAGTTCCACAAAGAAGAGCACCAGGCACAGGAAACCGACGGCTACTGGAGCCGACGGTTTGTAGATCACGGCCTCTTTTAAGAAAGTCATTCTACAGCTTGGCCATAACCTTTGATTCCCACGAGAGCGGTCCTTGATGCGACGCATGACTTATCGACTATTGAATTTGACCGAGGAAGATTTTGAGGGTGGGGGATTGTCGATCAATTGCTACTCCCGCGAGTTAACTCCTTTGAGATCTAATTACTCGCAGGACTGGGACCTGTTGATAGCTGCCATATTTAGCTGGTTTCATCCGACCTAGGCGGGAGATCCTACAACGGTCAACTCTACACTAGTGTACTATGTAAACTTGACCAAGCCAGGCACAAAAGGTTGCGAGGCGGGGAAACCCATTGATGATCCTTTCTAGCAACACAGTATTTAGTGTATAGTAGAGTAATAATATACCGAAATAGGGAGAGCCGCCTGCGAGAGGAATAAGAATGGTACGTTGCATTATTGCTTCTCTCTCCTACGATTAGGCCATACTGGGGATATTACTGGAGATTGCTACTACAGGTGGAAAAGGGACAGTGGTAACAAATTTGAAGAGTTAACGATGGCTCGGAAACAAATAGATTTTACCTGATAAGGGTTAAAATTAGAGGCAGTGGGAAGAGGCTGTGAAAAAGGAATTAATTATTGAACGCGTATGCCAGGACTGGTTTGGTATTTATTGATTTGATGTCAGGATTTAAGCTTACCTGGCTACAGGGTGAAATATCATGCACTTGACCTAGGTATTTTGTCCCTTTTTTTCTTTTGCGCAATTCGTCTCCCGGTTTCTGCCTTGCCATATTTTTATCCACCCCAGCAGCTCTAGCGTGTTGCCTATAGACCAGATTATATGATTGTAAGCCTCAATTCCACGCGTTGGCCTAATGAAGAAGGAAGTGACTGGAAAGAAACGTTTCGTCTTTGCTGGTGTTTTAAAACAGAGGGTGAGAGAGTCGATGAGCAGCTCGACCAATCGCTACAATCTTCCAGGGGGCTGCTGCTGCTGCTGTGATTGTGATAGTGGAGGTACCTAATAGTGGCCTGAGCTGGTTGTGGCATCGCTCCATCGATGCCACTACATACTTACGTAGCTACCTGGGTGGAGGTACTGAAACATGATGGCCATGCAATCGGCTGGTGACGGTACCTAGTGACGCCTGTGGGGCTGTACTAGCGCCCATTAGCGAGCGCTTTTCAGTAGGCATGTAAACGGGATGTAAACGCTGAACACGAAATGGGCAGCTGAGGTAAAATTGGCGGGGCCGCCTAGATGCCAAGCCGAGACGCCTTAACCCCAGCTTTCACCAACTTCGTGCCATTCATTGGCTGGGAGTGGCTGAGGGATTGCAGATCCCTTCTCGACTACCAACAACAAACATGTCCTTACACAAGAGATCTCGACTGCCCTCTACTCTCTAATCTTAGAGCCACTCAATGGCCTTCCAAGTCCATTTTCTCTCGCGCTCACTAGCCCGGCATCCTAGGAGAGATCCCATGTTCCTCCTTACTATAGTGCATACATAGATAGTAAGGGTCAGATGTCTGTCCTATTAGTTCCATCAATATCCACAATGTACCTATACACACACTGCAGTGTTAATGGTTTTCTATCTACTAGCAACATACCTACCTAATCCAGTACCTGACTTGTGTAGATAATCAGGGCGGTAAAATGATGTATCTTGTTCCTGCCCCCTCCCTTTCCCTATAGGCAGACCTTGTGGCCAGTGAGTGGGCTCCATTGTCGAGGAATGAAACAAGGAAAAGGCTCCACGAGGATGGTTCACTTGAACCACAAACGCGCCATGGGCGGTGCGACCTGCTGCCCACCCATCCTATCGGGCCGCCTTCGTGGCGGCTCCGTATCGTTACCGGGACTATTACTTAGGTAGGCAGGGACTATCACTACCTCTTAGGCCCTCCCGGGTGCGGTATAGATGGGTTTCCTGGCTGGCATTCCAAATGCGCTCTTGTCTCTTTCTGATCTAGTCCTCGTGGCAGTGACTAGAATTGGCAGGCTGGCCCTTCCCTTCATACCTAGTACCAACCTTCATTTGGCACTTGATATTTATATACTTACACACAGCTGCTCTTTCTCGACACCAGAGGTCTCGGACATCCTTCAGCCCATTAGCTTCAAAAGGAAGAGGTTCCTCGCCGTGTCGGCAGTCGATAACTTGCCGCTCCTTACCTACTTATATACAGGTATCAAAGGTAACCGGGTATTTACCAACCAGCCTACCTACATACCTGCATACTTACATACATCAAGCACACACATCTACAAACGCATAGACGTTTACTTTGTCGGCATCCTCTCCTTAAGTGCCTTTGTCGACCACGTTCGATTCGTTTGTTGTCGAAGACAAACATCGCCAGATCAAACAACCCTTACCCGAGGCCCATATTACAAAACCACAACGCGGTCTTTGACACACACTCACAACAAAATTTACGTGGGACTTTCATTTCTCAAGGGCTTCTTAACTGAGTCCACCCACTTCGCCATCTAGCTTTTTCTCTTGGCCGTCATACCTATCTTCCTTTTGCTATACGTTCTTCTTGCCTGGCGCAAGATCTGTTATCATCACCTATTTTCTGGCACAGCACTACCTACACCTAGGTATTTTCAACTACTCGCCTTCCTTTCTATTCGTACATACCTCTACACGCACCAATATCTGCGCAAATCACCCGGTTCTGTACCCAACATCAAAACTATGCCTTTCACAAGGAACCTCGTTCGTCTAAGCGGTGTGCTATCATTGGCTGCCCATGCCCACAGCGCTTACACCATCCAAGACTCGTACGATCCGAGCAACTTCTTCGAGAACTTTGAATTCTTCAACGGCCCTGACCCAACCAATGGCTTTGTTCAGTATGTTGACGCTGCGACGGCAAACTCAACCGGCCTCGCTGGATACGCCAACGACGGCATCTACCTAGGTGTCGACTACCAGACTGAAAATCCTGCCGCAGGCCGTGCTTCAGTCCGGCTCACTACTAAAAAGTCATACACTCGTGGCCTCATCATCGCCGATATTGCCCACCAGCCCGCTCCTGTCTGTGGTGCTTGGCCCGCTTTCTGGACGTTTGGTCCTACATGGCCTCATTCCGGAGAGATCGATATCATAGAAGGAGTCAACTTGCAGACGAACTCTAGCATCACTCTTCACACCGCCCCTGGCTGCTCTTTTTCGGAAGACTCATTTTCATCTGCAGATTGCGGTTCACCGGGAGACGGCACTCAAGGATGTGGTGCCTCGACGGGCGACACCCAAAACTATGGTGCCGGTTTTAATGAAATTGGCGGTGGGGTTTACGCTCTGCAGTGGACTTCCGATGCGATTAAGATTTTCTTCTTCCCGCGAACTGGCACAATTCCCGAAGATATCGAAGCAGGAAACCCTGATCCTAGTAACTGGGGTGCTCCTACCGCCTCCTTTTCTGGTGGCAGCTGCGATATTGATGCCAACTTCATGAACCACAATATCGTTTTCGACACGACATTTTGTGGTCAGTGGGCTGGTAAGGTCTGGGGCGAGGATCCTGTCTGCTCGGCTAAGGCGTCGACATGCGAAGAATATGTCGGAAGCAATCCCGCCGATTTCCAAGACGCATACTGGCTCATTAACTACGTCAAGGTCTTCGGTGAGAGCGGGGCTAAGAGGGGGATTGCCAAGCGGTTCAACGCATAGAAGCGACCGCTGAGACAGAATCGAAATGAGCTTTACTAGGAGTTGATCACTTGTCGATCATAGCCTTTTTGTTTTTGCGAGGTGGAGAGAAGACGAGGGAAAAATTTCAGAAGGCGGTTGGTTTAGCAGTCTTACGCGGACACGAATTAGCGACGGCACCGTTGGCCTACTCATACCCGGAACATACAAGAGGGCATTAGGAAAGGGCGTTTAGATTTTGCATTTTTTTTTCTGCCATTTAACATATTACGTCAAAGGAGAGTCGTCTATACCCCGTCCTTGGAAAGCAACGATGCTCTGCCTACTCTGGGAAGCACGATGCATGAAGGCGTCCATGGGTAGACCCTTACATCTTCATTGTGCATACTCTGATTATTCTCGATTTTAGCTGTATATACTTCTTATCCTATACGTCATTCTTCTACGTCATTCTCCCCTCAGTTGCTATCGAAGACTGTCCTTTTTTTTTTCTTTTTTTTTCTCTCTTTTCTCAAATTTTGTAAACTGAAACATCGACTCTACAACTCGCCATAAAACAATGAACTATACTAGATTCCGTACACAAATTCGGGTGGATAAGTTGATATTGCATTTCAACTATAGGCTTGATTAGACGCCCAACGTAATTAGTACGTCGGCTGTCCCCCTCTGATAGAGCTAACAAAAACTGTTAGGTTGACACCATTGCCGACTAGCCATGCCTGGCAGCAACTTTCGAAGACAATATAGTCGCAAGATTTCGGTGCAAATGCATGATAGGGTATGAAGGGATTGGTAAACATGGGTCGTGTAAAGTACTCTCGTCCATTCCGTAATACTTCAAGATTGTTGAAAACATAAACTACAGCTCTAGCGCCACTTGACACTAATGCAGTATTTCAGCAAAGATAAGAGAGGTGTAACGATGATGTAGAGAGAGTGAACCGAAATACTTCACGCTTGAGAGATCAAGACCTAGTCTTTCTAGCCTGAAAGCGGGAATGATAGGCGGTGAGCAGATGTTCCAGAAGAGATGGACGTTTCTCACTGGTACTTTCGTCACTGTGTATGTATGCCAGGGGCTGGCCCGTAGATACACTCTGAGAGATTTATGTAAGTAACGGTGGCCTCTTCCTACATAATTCAAGAAAGGAAGGGAAAAAAAAAACTCAGAAACATGGGCTCGCCGCCTTTTCGACCATATGAAAGAAGATCTGAATGGGGAGTTGGCCGTGGATAATACACATTGTTCGAGACGCGCAGGTCTATCTCAAAGGACCGTCTAAGACATCGCTATCGTCGTTTACCATCAGCCGAAAAAGGCGGTAGGAAATGTTTAGGTTGAACTACGTAACGGGATATCCTTTTTTTTTTTTTTTACGTTTTGGCAATGAGTGCCCATCCCGCATTACGGAGTCTTACATCTGCGTATGCTGTTCGCCGTATGAGCATATAAGACTAGCAGGAGACCCCGCTGTTGATATCGGCATCTTGCAGCTCAACGATATCCTCTAGCTCTATCAACGCAGACAAACACAGCAAGCGGCGACCTACTTACACTCCTGAATCCGGCATAGCCATATTCATTACAGTAATGTGCCTCCTTCTCGACGCCATGTGTCCTAGGGCTAAGACCAAGTCTAAAACTAGCTCCAAGAAGTCCAAGAAGCGAGAGTGTCCAGAGTGCATGACGCGGAAAATCACCAGAGAAGAAATCAACCAGATGCACATGCCTCCGATGCCCATTCCCATGCCCATGATGAACCAGAGTCAGCCCGGGCTTAACTACGGACACGGTTACGGTTATGGCTACGGAGACTGGTCTGCCTGGGAGGACAACTACCCGGCGATGATATCGAGGGGACAATGGAATAATCATATGCAAACAGCCAAAAATGCGTACAATTCATCGCAGGAGAACGGAAAAAGTATCGGCGAAGTGAAGAACGCCATCACGAGTGAGATCAAGGAGGCGCATAAGGCCATCAAAGAGACCCAGGCCAGTGTCAACAGTACGGACTCTCGCGTCAAGGACACACGAGAGGCAATCGATTTAGCGCAGGTCGGCATCAACAACACACACAATGCCGTCAAAGAAGCCCATGCTGCCATTCAAAAAACCCAAGGCATCATCAACGATAAGCACGCGGAGCACATGAGTAAGCAGGAGGCTTGTGCAGCCGACGTCGCGAGGGTCCGGCAATTACTGGAAGAGGAGGCAAAGAAGCGCGAGGAAACGCGCCGAGTGGAGGAGATGGTCCGATACGCGCAAAGCCAGGGACTTCTACAGACGCAGGGCCAGGCTCAAACAGATCGGGATCGCGATCATGGTAGCAGCTCCTCACAAAGCAGCGGTTCCACGACTTCGTCTACGGGGGTTCTCAGCGATGAAGAGCGAAGGATAGAAAAACGTCGGCAGCAGTGGGAGCGACGTGAGAGGGAGCGATTGGAGCATCAACACCGGACCTATCAAAAAGCCATGCGAGAGATGAATGAAACGCGGCTGCGGCTCCGGCTGCTTGAGGAACAAGAGCGGTGGTCACGGGCTGAGGGCGAGCTGGAGTTCCTTAGACGCAAGGATTCGTGCTTTCATCATCCGCGATTGGATGATGTTATGGAAGCGCCTCCGTACCACGCATATCCGTACGGAGGTGGCCTTTCTCATGCTAGATGTGGGAATTACCCATAGAGACAGACAATCACGACCACCTGAGGAACCAGGCCGGTGTGTCTGCCAAGTGCCACTTTTCGTTGGCTTCAGCTGGCGGGGTGTCTATGCAGGCCAAACCAAACACTCCGGCCGCCCGGAACCAAGCCAACAGGCTCTGTGAATTTGTATTACCAGTGTTGTGCGGCATGAGGGCGGCGCTTATTATTCTTTCTATTGATACATTTCATTGTCTCGGGATTTTTTTTTGGACTTGGTGTCCCACTGCTGGCTGAATCGGCGAGATTGTACGATAGATGCATGATTTGTTGAATATGCTAGATGGGGTGTCTGTGTTAGATCTGTATGAAAGAGGAAACACCTCATTATTCTTCGCATTGTGGCGGTATCGGGTGTTGGCTCGAGGACTGGAGTGTTCTGTTGTGACTGTTGTGTTATGGAACCAAGAACAATAAAAAAAAAATTGAGGGTCATGGATGTCAGGGTTGTCGCCTGTTAGTGTTTGGTGTTGGTACGTGTGATGCATGGATCAACGTGGTACAAGATGATAGGAACGGACAAAGGTGAAGATTTTCCAAGATGATGATTGGCGGAGCCCGATAAATACTGGGTCTATCTGCTGATCTTATTCTTCCTTGGCGCCTTATAGCTTGCCTAGAGTACCTAGATCAGCCAGCCTGTTAAGAAAGCATGAGTTGTTGGTGGTGACTCTTCCTATGTCGAGAGATCTTGTGTGACTTGTCTGGGTGGACTAAGTATTCCTTCACTACTGCAGGAACGGGCAACAACCCTACCATCAAATCAACTAAAAATATTTTACTGTACGCCTGAAATGGCACTTGAAGCCGCCGATGAAACCAGTCCAATGGACAGAGAAATAACAGGCTGATGAAATACACATATGTACACTACCTAGTATGTAGGCAGTGTAACATAACACGATTACTGCACGATGTACAAGCAGAGCCCAAGCAGAACCGAGCAGAACACCAGAGCAGAAAGCCGAGAGGAATCTGCGTGAGCATGGCCGATCGGTGGAGAGGCGTCGTCGATCCACATAAGATTAATAAAAAATAAAAAATAAAAAAAAAGGCCCCGTCCAGCTGGCAGCCGCTAGGGCAGTGTAATGCAGGTACACTACAGCTAAGGCACCCAATCAATGGCCTCAGGGGTCCTCCTCGTGTGCAGGGCGCCGCTAAACCTCAGACAGTATGCAGATACCGACGTTAACAGTGAGATAATCAAAAGTCTTCTAAAAGGGGAAAAGGCCTACAGCACATTTTATTACATATTAGAGAACTAGTACAATTTCCCGCTTATTTTCCCCTGCCGTCTCCCACTTCATATTATATATCTCTCTTCACCATCCACACTCCTTACACTCACTTCTTTCCCCCTGCAATCGCCAGCATTTTTGGACAGCAAGTTTACACTCATTTCTTGCTGACTTATCTGTGCTGTTGCTGCCATTCTTTTCGATCACAAAATCCCAACAATCGAACACACTTGAGGCTTGGAAAGTCGAAATAGGAACAAATTAGAAAGAACGAACGACATATCAAGTCACTGTCAATATGTACGCCTCATCAATACTGGTTTTGGCCGCAAGCGCCTTGTCCGCCGTTGCGCAGACCACAACAAGCACATTGTACATGACGGCCACCGTCACCATCACCCAGTGCAACCCGACCAACACAGACTGCCCTCTGTATACGCCTACCACCACCAGCTATCCGGTATCGACTTACTCGCCCTCGTCATACCCGACTTTATCGCTGTCCTCGTCTTCTTCGTCCTCATCGCCCTCGTCTTCGAGCTATTCGTACCCAGTGAACACCACCTCGTCCATTCACTACCCCGTTGTGAACTCGACTACGCATGGTGGTTCGACTGGCTACCCAACTGTCTCGATCCCTACTACATTGCCTTTGACGACTCCTGGCGCCGGCGCTTCAACCTATCCCTCGTCATCTGCCTCTGCTACACCCTCAACTGGCGGCGCCGGTTCGCTTGCGGCTCAATCTGGCCTCGTAATGGCTGTGGTGGGTGTTGGCGCGTTCTTCCTGGCGTAAGCGTTACATGGTGTGGGAGCTTATGATGAGGGATTCCTATCGCTTGCTATAAGCCTTTCTGTCGTGTGGTTGGGTTGGAACTAAGCATTGTTTTTGGGTTCATGTTTCAGCAAACTTGGAATCCCTGTTTACTTATTTCTATTCTTATCTATTATCTTAATTCTTAGGGGAAGGACGTTTGCTGCACTTGGATGGCTGGGCTTTTTTTGAGATACCACTAAGAAGGGATAGAAGAGAAGGTACTTACTACTAGTACTAGAGCTGATCATTACATGACGCGCATTTCATATGTCTTAAAACTCGTTCTAATTCGGAACAACGGCGTCCACTCGATATCTAGAAAAGTATAGAGTTCAGTGATTCACGTCGCAAGTTTTTAAAAAGAGCTCCATTGTCGCCCGATTTCTTAACAGCGAGACTTTCCTCCGGCCTAATATGCTTGCGAAGCCAGATTTTGACAGTAGATGGGGTCTGATAAGAAATGGTCATCATTTCGACCCAGGCTGCTCGATTCCGGACTATAAGACTACGCTTGAGCAAAAACATATTACCATACAAGGTCACCCTATAGTGTACTACTAGTAAATAGATAATGAGGAGGAAAAGAGAGATGGGGTATGGAGCAAATGAAAAGGCCCAAGGGTTATACAACCAAGACAGAGAGGGGTATATTATCAGACGCAGATGACGCTGTCATGACGAGACACGAACGAGGACGACCCGACTGCAACAGAACCGCGTAACGGGCTCCTACGTCGACTAGGATTGCCACGCTCTGGGAGTTGAGAACAGAAGCAACCATCTGGGTAGTATGAAAGGGTCATATTTAGCTCCCTGGAGGCTTGAATTGCCATTTTCGGAAGGATCTTAGCTTGCGAAACATGTATTAGGAGTTGTTTTAAAAGTTTTAACATAAACAGATCTCGAAGCAAATTAGTTAGTTAAACGCTAGCATTATAAATTATTAAATATTTTTATTATTACTAGCTAAATATTTTTTTTTAATAGCTTAAATTTAATACGTAAACATATTTACTTTTAATAAATTATATTATTAACTAAATAATAAAGCGCATATAACAAACTAAATATTTAACATTGTTATAAAACTTTAAAACTAAACTGCTTAAATAAAAAAATGTTTATTAGTAAGCTAAAAGCAGTAATAATTATTTTATATTTAACTATATATTTTTTTAAATTATAATTATTTATAAAACGTTAACGCATATCCCACTTGAACGGGTCACCCGGATTTTATATATAAAAGCTTTAATACTTAAACCTTAGTAACTTTACTAATCCTAAGTGTATAATAAAATAAAATATATTATTAAATTCGTAATTAAACAAGAAGTTTAGTAATATTTTTGTTTATTTTATAGCTAATTTATTAAGCGAGTTATTAAGCAATACACTAATAGAGCGCTAAACAGGGATTATTTTAACGCTTATTTTAATGTATTGCTTAATAACTTATTAAATAAAATAGTTATAAATAATAGAAATATACCATGGAATTCCTTTTTTAGTTACGAATCTAATAGTATAATTTATTTTATTATAGGACTAAAACTCGTAAAGTTATTAAATAGTCACGTGATAAAGCACAGACGATTTTTGTATAGGTTTAAAGGTGACCCGTTCAATTGGGTGACCCGGTTAAGTGGGAGATGCGTTAGCTAAAAATTATAAGCAAAAAAATATTAATAGTATTAAATAACAAAATTAAATAGCAAGCTTTATATTATTTTATTTAAAAAAAATAATAAAAGTAAAAATAAACCAAAAAAATAAACAAAGAAAATAAACAAAAAAAATAAATAAAAAAAATAATAATAATAATAAAAGTTAATAAAAAAAAAATAACAGTATTAAAAAAAAAAGGGTAATTAATTTAAGTTTATGCGCGCTTGTTATACTTAGTTTTAAAAGTTATAAAAAAATGTAAAAGTTTATGCTAGCTAAAATTTTTTAACAAATATAATAAAAAACAGGTTTTATAATTAATAAAAAAGTAATTATTTTTATAAAAAAAGCATAAAGCATAAAAATATTTTTTATTTAAATAAGCTTATTAATTATATATTTTTATAATATTACTTTTTTTATTAAATTTATTTATATTAATTATTTTGATTTTAAAGCTAAACTATAAAAATAATAAACAAATTTATTATATAATATACTTAGTAAAAACTAAAATAGTTTATTAATACTGTATAACGCATCCTTTAATTAACCGGATCACCTAATTAACCGGATCAGTTTCGAATTCCGTATTATTTTTAAATTTATTATATTAATCTTTTAATAACTTTTTAAGGAAAAATCGTAAAAATAAGGTAAAAACACCATTAAATTCGAAATTAAATAAGAAAAATTATTATATAAACATTTTAAAATTAGCCCCACTATTTAGCTTATAAAGTTAAAAAAATCCTGTATACTACTTTATATATAAAAATTAATACTTTTTAGCATATAAATAACTTTGTTAATATTATAGCTATAATATAATAAATAGTACTATTCGAATTGTAACTAAAAAAAAAATTTAGTAGTATTTTTATTTATTTTATAACTATTTTATTAAGCGAGTTATTAAGCAATACGCTAAATAAGCGCTAAGCAAGGATTATTTTAGCGCTTAATTTAACGTATTGCTTAATAACTAATTAACAAAAATAGCTGTAAAACTATACTTTATAGATTTGAAATCTACGTTTAGTTATAAATCTAATGGTATATTTTATTAGTTTATAAAGTAAAAACTAGTAAAGTTATTAAATTATCACGTGATAACGCACGGACAATATTTGTATGGCAAAAAAAGTGATCCGGTTAATTAGGTGATCCGGTTAATTAAAGGATGCGTTATATAATAAAAGTATTAAATAAATATATTTATATAAAAAATATATAAGCTTATGCTTTTTTTGTAATAATAAAAACATTTAAAATATGTTGCACTATTAATTTTTATATATATAGCATATTTAGCTTTTACTTTTGTTTTTAATAATAATTATTAGTTAAACAATTTTAATTAGCTTAACTTAATTATATTAAAATATAAAACAATAAATAAGCTGTTATTATAATTTAATACGCTAAAAAAGCTTTAATAAAGTTTTAAAAAAAAATAATACTTTTTTTATACGTGTTAAATTTAGCTTTTATAACGCTATTGTTACTAATATATTATTTTAGCTTAAAAACAAACTTTTATATTTTAGCTTATAAAAACTATAAATTAGTTTTGTGCACTAAACAGTTTTGTTTTAGCATTTCAATAAAAGCGAGCTAATAATACTATAAATATAACTGTTAAAAAAATTAAAGCTTAACAGCTATAAAATAAACAACAGTGTTATATTTGCAATTTTTTACTAGCGTATTAAAGCTTAACCGAACTGCTTGCAGCACTTTTTTAAAGCAAGTATAATTAAAAATGTAAAAAAACTTACGTATATTAAAAGTTGCACATTTTTTTGCTTTAAGCTTTTTTATAAGTAGCTAGCTGTTGCTATTACTGTTTTTTTTTTTAATTTTAAGCTACGTTTTATTATATTTTTTAAGCTAATTAAACTTTTTTTTGTTAGTTATAAATAAGTATATTATGCAATTAAATTTAATGTTTAATACAATTTTTATGCTTATGTTTGCTTATTAAAAAAAGCTGTACGTATTAATTATAGTTTTAACTAATTTTAGCTTAGCATTTAATAATATATAATAACGCATCTCCCACTTGATTTTGGCCACCCTATTGGATTGGCCACCCCGAAATACATACAAAAAACGTCCGTGCGCTTTTAAATAACTCTACCAATATAAGTCCTATAAACTAATAATTAGTATATTTAAATTCTTTATTTTATAAGGAATTCAATAGTATTTTTATTTATTTTATAGTTATTTTATTTATAGCTGTATAAAAAACCACGCTAAAATAATCCCTGTATTTTTAAAAACTTTAAATATATTAACAAATAAAATAGCTATAAAATTAAGAAAAATAGATTTGGATTTGTTATTTAATAAGGATTTCAAAAATACTAATTATTAGTCCGTACGATCAAAATTGGTCGATTTATTTAAAAGCGCACGGACGTTTTTTGTATATATTTTAAGGTGGTTAATCCAAGTGGGAGATACGTTATATAATTTTATTTAACTAATTAACATTTTATGTTTAAATATAGCTTTTTTTTTTTTTTTGCTTTTTTTAAATTAATAAAAAGTTTTAATATTAATTAAAGCATAAACAAACAAATAGCTAAAGCTATAAATATTAATTTATTTGTATACAGCTTTAATAAAAGTTTTAAAAAAGTAGCGTATTATATATTTAAATTTAAGCTTTAATATGTTGTTAATTATAAGTTTGTTAACAATTAACTATTTTTTGTTTTAAATTACATAGCTTTATTTAACAACGTTAAAAAAATATTAAATAGTTTATTTATTATAACTATAACGTTTTATACGCCTTTTTTTTTTAGTATTATTTTTTAATTATAAAGTTATAAAGTTTTAACGTTTACTTTTTAAATAAGTTTTTTTTTTTTTTAAAAAGTTAAACAAATTTATAACAATTATTTTAACTATATTTACTTTATTAAACGTAGCGTTAAAATATTGTTTAAGCTTTTTTATATTAATAAATATTATTTTTTTGTTGCTTTTTATGCTAACTAGCTAAAAAATTTAATTTGTTTTAATTATAAGCTTTTTATTAGCTAATAATAAATATTATTTGTATATAAAACAAATAAGTAAAAAGATTTAAAATAACAAACTTAGCAGCTAAATAAAAAATAATATATTTATTATTAACAATAAATATATTTATTAATTAATAAGTTATTTATATAAAATAATAAATAATAATATAATTAAATATTGTTTTTAAAATTAAATTATTATAAAAGCTTTTATATTTAAGCTGCTTATAATAATAAAAAGCAACAAATAATTAATATTTTTTATAATGTTTTTTTTAACAACTTTTGTTTAGCTTATTTTGCTAACTTATATTAATATTTTTATGCTTAAATATTTATAAACATTTATAATAAAATTTAATATTAATAAATTTATTTAAATTTTATAGCTTTTTTTATTTTAATAAAAACATATTTTTTATATATTTGTTGCTATAATACGTATTTATTGCTATAGTTATACATATTTATAGTTATAGCTGCATATATATTTAAAACAACTTTTTAAAGTAATTATATATTTATTGCAATATAAAATTAGCTTTTAATAAAATAGTTTTATTTTTTTATTTTTTTAATAGCTGTTTATTTAATTATTTATTATATTATTTATTTTATTACTTATATTTTTGTTTAATATTAAAACATAATATTAGCAACATATTTTTATATATATATAAACTTTATAATAATATTTTTTAACCCAATTTTAAGCTAAGCTTGCTTATAATTAGCAGTGCTTACGCATTAGCTACTTTTTTATACTTTAATTTTAAACACATTTTTTAAAATAGTTTTAAAACAAGCTTGCTTTTAACTTTTAACAACGTTTATAAGTTAACAACTTTTTTACTGCTTAATTTTAGTTTAAATAAATTAACTTTTAGCTTAAATAAGCTAAACAAATTGTTAAAGCTTATTAATATGTTTAAAAACAAAAGCTTAAACTTATTATTTATTAAAAAAATCGAAACTTTTTTAAAAAAAGCAAAAAAACTTAACTAAATAATAGCAAACATTTTTTAAAAAGCGGTTTATTATTAAAATTAAATAAAACAGTTTTAAATATAAATATTTTTTATTTAAAACTTTATTATTAATAAAAAGCTATAAAAAAACAAATATATTACTTTTGTTAACTAGCTTAAAAAGTTAAAAAATAATATAACGTATAACATAAGCTACTAAAACATATAAGCTATTAAAACACTTTTTTAATTTTTACATATATATTTTTAAAACATTAATTATTTAACAACTAATAATGCTGCTATTATATTAAAAAAAAAATGTAAAGCTTGCATTATAAGCTATATAATACAACTTAAAATTATTTATTTGGCGTGCTACAACTATATATAATATTTTTTATACAACACTTTATATGCAACAACAAAGTTGTTTAGCAAAAGCAATTATATTAAGCGCTAAATAAAATTTAATAAAATTTAAAAAGCAAACTATTATACAATATATAATAAATTTAGTTTTGCAATCGTTTTTGCTTTAGTTAAATAATGTTAAAAATATAGCTAATTTTTTTTTTGCGCATATGTAACGCAATTATAGTTAGCATTAACTAAGCTTTAAACTTTATATAACAACAACTTACTTTTTATACACGTTTTAATTAAAAAATTAATTATTAGCAAGTTTTTTATAAAAATTTTAACGTATACTAAAAATAGTTTAAGTTTATATAACTTATAATAACAAAATTTAAAATTATTAAAAAAAATATTTATAACTTTAACAAAACCAGTTTTATAATAAACAAAATATTGTTTAAAATAATTATTATAATTTTTAATTAGTATAACGCATCCCCCAATTGAATGGGCCACCTTTAGAACCCATACAAAAATCGTCTATGCTTTATCACGTGACTATTTAATAACTTTACGAGTTTTAGTCCTATAATAAAATAAATTATATCGTTAG